>JAUTBQ010149313.1:0-14297 GCA_032361185.1 Lepetodrilus ovalis | reverse complement strand
TTTATGTGGCTACCATAATAAAATAAGCATAGATATCAAGCATAGTAAATATACAAACAAACGAAAGAATACCAGCTGAACACTTTATACCAGTATACATTGCCATTATGAACTGAACACTTTATACCAGAATACATTTCCATTGTAAACTGAACACTTTATACCAGAACACATTGCATTATGAACTGAACACTTTATACCAGAATACATTGCATTATGAACTGAACACTTTATACCAGAATACATTGCCATTATGACAATCTGGATTGATTACGAAGTAGACCCCCGTGAATAAATCTGTGTGGGCTATTCGTAATAGATTTCAACGACTAAATGTTAAACCCATTATACATTATACATGTACATTGACCAACGTTTAATTCTACAAATTGAACTTGTCCACAAAGGATTAACAAAGACAAAGCCTCAAAGGATTAACAAAGTTACTGACGTGACCTCAACGTGCTGATATTTCTTTCTTCTGTTTTGTTTGTTTTGTTTTGCTTAAAGTTCTATTAATGCGGACGTGATTTGCCACAACACTGGTTTATTGTGGTAGATAACCACCTTAAATTTTCAACTTTCCAAATGTGATACCACTGACGGAGGCGCAGACATACTAAGTATTAAGAAACATGTTTGACGGTGTTCTGGTCAATCTGCATTTACAACGTTTTCGATCCACATTATTATCACATTTCACGGTCGCATTGTCACCGCATATATTTGAATATTTAGCTAAACATAAAATTGGAATAATTTAGCAACCTTAAAACGAATAGTGAATTCTAAAAATCTATCCGATCTTAGAAATGTCTTTAAATTATTAACAGAATGCTTTAAATTATATAAATGAAAACACTTACGCAATGAATACTGTTCACTCCCTATACACTGTCATGTTTTGCATGTATTATAGTTTCGCTTTATTAATGTATGTTGTGGTTTTGAGAAAATAAACGAGTCACGAGTATTTCTGCAAGACGTCTTTACGATATAACATGGGCTAGCGTAGAGTGACGATGCCGTACTTTACGAAATAACATGGCCTAGCGTAGACAGTGACGACGCCGTACTTTACGAGATAACATGGGCTAGCGTAGACAGTGACGATGCCGTCGTGACGTCACTGTCATGTCTATATTCAAATAATGTACAGTGGTCAACAATAGCTTTCAAATAAATCAGTTGTCATCGTAATGATTGATAATCTGTATTAGTTTCACGAGAATAGAACAAAGAAAAAGGTTTATTCTCTCAATCACGTATAGTGACATGGAGAAAATATATAATTGATGAGCATCCGCGCAAAACACGAAGCGAATCGGAATGAAAACACGAGACATGACTGACAACATTGGCTATATATATATTAGATAATACTTGTACATATAATATTATTGTTTGTAATTTGAAAAACAAAAGTGACTTGTATACTAGTATTCAGTGCGTGCGCACCTACATGTCCAAAGTATTCTATTAATTAACCCGGTGTAGTTCCAGTAGAATACAAATGTACTCTGCAGTTATCTCTGACTTGTACGTCGTGTTTTCAGGTATACACACGTGATCGTCGGTTTGCATGTTGTTTAATTAGCTTTTCTCAAGTGAGTAGGCATCAATACGGTCTGCTTAGATTGGAGGATAACCCACAACAACCCAGTCCGACAACCAATGAGCATGTGGACAAACATCGACGTCATTGTACCCAGATTTCTACACGAATCATCGGTGCATTAACCACGTGACACAATTGACCTACACCCATATACCCCTCATTTTTTCGGTCACGTGATCACGGTTCACATATATTTCGCCGAGTCGTTTACACCGTGCGGTTTTACGTAGCCATTTTGTATCGTGAAACCTTTGCACACGTCCCGTGAGTAAGGACGTCGGCGCGAGATCTTGAGTTGCCTCACTGGTCACGAGGGCACGCACATGTAAACACGGACTTAACATGACTCGACTTACACCGGCTATTGTTTTTATTTTTTTTTACTTTTCGTCATCCGTGTTTAACGAAGCCACTCAAGCGGGGTCGTTGTCTTTGGGCCAGGTGTATGTCTTTAACAAAGTACTGCATAGTGTCAACGCAAGGAACAATATTCTGAACCGATCAAACACGGAACAATTCTTGGAAAAGTTGTTCCAGAGATTTACCTGCAAGAACTCCTCCGTCATAATATCGCCTGTCTGTGGCAGCCCTCTGGTAAGTAACGCTCCATTTATTTCTAGTTTCTTTACATTTCAAACACCTACATAGTGGAGATCAGTATACCTGTATTATTTTATGTACCGTTATAACTTGTATACGTAAGTCAAGCATACCTTTGTAAACACTGTGACAACACGTGGGTCACGTCTAAGAAATAATTAAATGTATAACTTGGGGATAATATTAATTATTTTAAATACGGTTGAAGTTCGTGCAGCGTTGTAACAGTGGTATTCTTCGCGTCGTGTGTATCTGTGTACATACGTCTGAAACAGTGAAACAGCCGCTACACGTTTTATCATTGTAACTCGCATCGTCTGCTATAGCCCGCAGTTATTCCCCTCTCAGAGCTTACTGTGCACTCCACCGTGACGGATTACATCTCATCACCATCAATCAACAGTTTTCATGTAGACATCACCCACACCCCCTCACCGTCTTCTCAAGCTTCTTATTCAACGAGCGTTTTGGACATCTATGTACAGTTGATGGATATAATTAGCCTAATTTACGGTAGTTGTAGATATGCTGTCGGAAAAACGCAGTGTAATGGTAAACACTACCTGGATTCTTCGGAGTTCATCCTATACTACGTAATGCACCCATGCCATTGTCGGAGTTCATCACCTGCCAACGCGAGTTCTGTCATAACGCAGCCCAAGTGGTCATCGCAGTTAATCATTCTGTTTATTGAGGAAGGAGTGTGTTTATTTTCTAAAACTAATGTGTTCTGTTTGTGTCTGTTTCCTAAAATAAATCTGGACAAGAAAATGATGTCATCATGACGTTTGTTTTAATCTTGGGACATGGAATTCATGTGAAGGAATTGTTGTCCAACTTAAATTTAGAATTTCATTGTCAGTCACGTGCTGCCGCTGCGGCTTCGTACACGTCACAAGTCACATTCTGATAGTCATTAGACAGATTCTGATAGTCGTTAGACAGATTCTGATATAGTCATTAAACAGATTCTGTACACATGTTGTAGTGATCAATATGTGTGTAGAAGCAAGAACTACATTCAACAGGGGCCGTATTCTTGAAACTTCTTAACTTGCGAACTTCTTAATGAGAAAAGATCTTCACAAATTAACATAAGAAGAAAACCAGTTTGGCAAATTCTTAGTACTTACGAACTTCTTAGGACTTAAGAAGTTTTGAGAATACCGACCCCAGGTTCATATCTTATCCAGATGTGAGAAACACCAGACACCAAAGATGCCACGAGCGATATAACGAGGATGCATAAACTACAAATAAATCAAGACTCTTGAAATGTTGAATTTAAATACAGGAATGGAAACAGGGTTGACCGGTGCGTAGTATCCAATGATAAGATTACTTAATCTATATTCCCCTTTGGAACGTTTACACTTTACTGGAGAAAACGAAAAATATACATTTGCAACATTATATTACCTTATTATTATTATTATTATTACTATTGTTGTACCATATTTATATAGTACTTGTTCCATACTAAGAATGTTCAACGGTATTTTACAGTGTAAAAATAATAAATATTGTAACATTATATAGGGGCTTATATTTACGCTAGATTGACCTAGATAATTGTTAAACGAATCTCTATCTGAGACTACATACGTGTGATTTGTCCACTCAAAAGTTGTTATTTACTAATGCACTTATTCCCCAACACTCGATAGTTATCACAAATTTCATATTCTAAATGATGAATATTCAGGTTACGAAGCATTAATTATCTTGTCTTTGATGCATCAACTGATTTATGAAGGATGGTAATCGTGT
Organism: Lepetodrilus ovalis; assembly: GCA_032361185.1. Lineage (NCBI taxonomy): Eukaryota > Metazoa > Mollusca > Gastropoda > Lepetellida > Lepetodrilidae > Lepetodrilus > Lepetodrilus ovalis. The sequence continues at coordinate 10,309 of JAUTBQ010149313.1, read as the reverse complement.
CGTTTCATATTTTAGTCTAACCACATTATGTCCCCTTGCATTAATATAATGAAGCAAATACAAATACGACCATATACGGAGAGAGAGAGAGAGAGAGAGAGAGAGATAGAGGGGGTGGGGGTGGGGAGAGAGAGACAGCGAGAGACCTGAAGCTGGTGCATATCTTTTGTGAGATTGACATAGTAATTACATGCCCTGTATCTTTCAGCACGAGGTCACGGAGATGTCGTCTGCTGGGTGGAGATAGTGAAGGCCGCCGGATGTGCATGCTGAATGACGAGGAGTTCAGAAAGAGGCTGACCCTGATCAAGCCGCACTCTGAAGGTACCAGTGGGTATTGAATTTAATGGAAATAGAAGTTTACATTTTTTTTTAAGAAGAACATTACACACACACACACCCGCGCGCACGCGCGCACGAACACACACACACACACACACACACACACACACATATACACACACATACACAGGCACACTCACACACACACACACACACACACACACACACATACTTGTATATATATAATTATATGCTATATATAGGATCAGGATCAGTCATATCAGTAGAACATCGATGCGTTTAATAGCGACAACTTCTTATACGTAACTTTCTTATTCTAGCCAAGGCACTGAAGGTGTCTAGTATTGACCTCCACAAAGAGGTCAACAGGGTGAAGCACCATACGGACGAGTACCAGAAGACGGACCTGATCGTCAGGCGCGGACAGAGCTTCTCTATCACTGTGACATTCGACAGGGACATCAGCAAGGACAGTGATACCATCGTCCTACAGTTCTCAACAGGTACTTTATTATAATGCAGACGTTAAATCCAATTGGGCAAGGGGCAGCTGCCCCCGCAGACGTTTTACCCAACTTCAGAGTGAGCAAGCCTGTTAAACACCAAGTGCCCAATAATGTAATAGCCTACGGAGAAATGTTCGTGTTGGAAGTTGAGCGTGAGAAACATAACGGTCTATACTGGTTAGAACCATTCTGACAATTAAAGTACTAGTACTAGTATATCATATTTATGCGCGAATTCCCTCCCAATGTATCATTATTGTGTTCATAATAAAATGGCGGTGATTCAGGTGCTCGCCCTCAGGAAAGTAAAGGATCTCTTCTCCGTGTCCCTCTGCTGACCAAAAAGAGACTGCCGAGGCGCGCACGTGACTGGACCGTTGAGAAAGTAGACATCTCCAACGACAAGGTGACGGCATACGTAGTCCCCAACCCTCGCGCTATAGTGGGGAGGTACACGCTGTATGTGGAGACCCGGAAGTCCGACGAGACCAAGATCAACAGATATGAGGAGGAGGATGAGGACCTGTATGTGTTGTTCAACGCTTGGTGTAAAGGTAAAGACTCTTGTAGTATCCTATACATGCATCTTTTTGTTGTACATTTGCGGTATAGCATACGGCCCGCTATGAACGTGTGTCTCGCACCAGGATATGGTAACCTAGTGACAGTTCATATTGGATACGTTTCACTATAATTCGTCCTTACATTGTAAATCAATCATATCAACTCATTTTACGTTCGTGAAACTTCAGAAAAAAACATATATTAAGCGTCCAAAAGGGAAGAACTATATAATTTTAATCGTCATCATCCTAGTATTGTATAAAATAGCAATGCTATTTGTATAAGTTATTAAGTGAGCAGATTACTGTTACAGATGACACGACTTATATGGAAGACGAATCTGGACGGGACGAATACGTACTGAGAGACTACGGTCGAATCTGGGTCGGGTCCGCCAATAGCCACACAGGCAGACCGTGGAATTTTGGACAGGTAAATATATATATATGGCCATAACGTTAATTGTGGTACCACTGACCTCTATATGGCATGAACACTGTATAATGTGCCATAATTGGCCGGGCTGTCGGAGGGTCATCCTCGTACAACAGGGTATACGGCATGGAGAGTAGAAATAAGTACCCCTGTGGTGCGAGGATGTCGGAGAGTATACGTGTTGGTTACCTCTTGCCGGATTGGCCGCTGGTGCTATGTAGGGACGTTTATAAAGGAAATCAATCATTACGAAGCAATTGATTGAAGCCATAAAATAAAAAGTCATCATCTCGCTGTCCTGTTTTTACCAATCGAAGGTTTCGTTATCGCTAAACTGGTGCCGTTTTGACAGGTGCCGAACTGCTGTGCCTGTAATGTCGTCTAGGCTGCACCACTATAGCGATAGCGTTGTGTAAGACAACAACGGAACGTGCGTACGTACTATAACGTCTGGCCTCACACAATGTCTTATCTATCTAACTTGTTCTATGTTCTAGTTTGATGATCCTTGTCTGGACGCGGCCCTTCTGCTCCTGGACAAAGGAGAGTTGGGCGACATCGCCAGAACCAGCCCCGTGGCCATCATACGGACAATCTCAGCCATGGTCAGTGTCCACCTGCACGGACTTCTTCTTTCCTATTGGTCAATATACTGCATGGGCATACGAGTCTGCTGTACCAAACGGCGTAACGGTGTCCGCAGCCTTAGCCATAGACTATACCATTGCCAGGGCTGGAGATAGTGTTGCCTTCTAAGAGTTATGCCCCTGACATCTAAAAGACATCGCAACCTCACCGACTCCATGGTGTAAAGCTTAGAGTGTCGATAAAGCTAAAGGTCGATAGGTCAAACCCCGTTTGACCACGGCCGTTTCATACCTAAATACGTTTACAAAAATGGTAGTTGATGTCCCCCTGCATAAAGGGAAGTTTACATCAACAGGCGGTCCCTCAGAGTCCCTCACCTCAATGTGCCTGAGTGGAATATCCTTGGTAAGTGCGACATTAATATTCCAGAGTGAGCTAGCACTCTAAAAACCACTTGTGGAAATCCAGCCTAGCACAAGCAGACAATACCATTAACCGCTCTCCAGCTCCATGCTGTGAGAAAAATGCGTCCCAAAGAGGGACCAGTCTGCCTTTATGACAAAACACAGGAAGCATCAACTTAGGTTGTCTACCGACACACAAAGAAAATATATGCTATTGTATTAAGACGTCCCCCGTGTTTCTCTTCAGGCTAACAGTAATGATGAAGATGGAGTGTTGGAGGGAAGATGGACATCCTCCTATCCCAAAAACACCACAGCACCCTGGGCGTGGACCGGAAGTGTCGCCATCTTGAAACAATTCGTCGACAGGGACAAGCCAGTAAAATACGGACAGTGTTGGGTGTTTTCAGCCATTGTCACCACTTGTAAGAATACGTAAATATACTCATTGGTGGTGATTGAAGTACAAATACAATACTCTCGTTGCTGATATGCAGTGACTTTGAAATATATTTATTGGGAAAATGTAATCCGTTTTATGGAAAACCGTACATGTACTGTCTGATAGTATCTATGCCGAGATTATTATACTACTAAGTATATAAAATATAAATCTACCCACATTGAATATTTTACCTCTTGTATAAATATTTCTGTCGGTTATAGATAGTTTTTGAGTAATGGTACCAAACAGGAGTACCTAATATTACATGCCAGTCTATACATGTATTTGTATTTCTGTTGGTTCCAGTACTGCGAGCCATAGGTGTCGCTACCCGGTCTGTGACTAACTTTGAGTCAGCCCACGATACCGACTGTAGTATGACTATAGACAAGCATTGGGACGAAGACGGGGAGGCCGTGGATTATCTGGACGACTCTATATGGTAAGCGCCATATAATATTATGTGTATAGGCCTAGCGTCAGTGCGCTTCAATGACTATTGGTCCTACTATACTCGGCAGTGTTATCATTCAACCAATAGCAACACTGGTCTTCTTTTTCCAGGAACTTTCATGTGTGGAACGAGTCGTTTCTAAGGAGACTTGACCTGCCCAAGGGGTACGACGGCTGGCAGGCTCATGACGCCACCCCACAGGAACTCAGTGAAGGTCAGAGTTCATTGCAACCCGTCTCACATTTAGTCTTCATGGAATGTTATGTTTTACGTTGAAAAACGTTTTTACAACGACACAATATCTACAGACAATAATTTATCTTTATACTATTCAAAGTCTTAAGTAGACTATCAGTTTCCTTTCATTATATGTCTGTGTTTCCTTTCACGAAACTCTCTTATCTACTAAGAGACTGGTGGCGCTCTCTTAGCAGTGTATTAGCCATCGGCAAAGAGTCTTTACCTTTACACACGAGATACATGTATAGGATACAAGATAGTAGATAAGAGAGCTTCGTGAAAGGATACCCTAGTCCAGAGAAACGGTCAAAAAAATACTAGTTCATGCTCAATTCAGTTTTATTCACAAATGGCCATGAAAAACTTTTCTTGGGTATGACATTTGGTATTATTAACGTTTCAATCTCGGAGCCAAGCTGTTCTTTTGAATTTATTGACGTATATGTGCAGGAAATATTATGCTAAAGTGTTGACTGGTTATTGTCTCTTTCTAGGTGTAATGCGCTGCGGTCCTGCGTCTTTGCGAGCTATCAAAGAAGGACATGTCTACCTGAGCTACGATACCGCCTTCATCTTCAGTGAAGTCAATGGAGATAGAATCCACTGGAAGGTGATTCAGTGTGGTGTTCACACTAAATCCAATGCATATTTTTGATGCGCAACACTATAAACACTATGCTAGAACGATCAAATGAGTTACCATATGTCGTGGTTCTGTATGTTCTGTAGGTGGACAGTGAAGGGGAGATGGATGTCCTGCGCATCAACAGTCACGCCGTCGGAAAGAACATCAGCACCAAGGCCAAAGGATCGTCTACTCGTGATGACGTCACACACCTCTACAAGTATGCTGAAGGTAGGCCTACTAGCACCATATGTTCGCCAGTGTTCTTGTGAACCCAGTGAGATTTGGCTCTTCAGAAAAGGTACAGAACATAAGGAAAAGCTACCGAAGAAATTTATAGAATAGACCTACTACCCTTGACCTTTACATTTTCTTCATGTTCAGTTTAAATGCGTGCTGTTTGAGCATCTTAAGGAACTATAAGTAGATACTAAAGAACGGGTTATCGTTTCACGAAGCTCTCACTATAGTGATGTTGTGTTTATCTCACTAATAGTATAAGAGCTACGACAACTCTGTGTTCTCTTACTGGATCTAACATGAGGACGTTGTGAAGTGATACCAATATTCTTTAAGGTCGCTGGTCACTACACTTGTTACTTGTCTAGGAAAGGGTTACATGTAATCTTCTTTCCTTTGCTGTATCGGACAGTGTATTCATGGCGAGGCCCCAGCATGTGTGTCAGAGCTACTGCAGTTGTATGTCCCTTACCATCCGGCTAACAGTGACCATCTGGCTGTAGAACTTTCACTTTCTATACTACTTCCTACTGGGGTCCCTTTCTTCTTGAATTCATACTTGCACCTTCACCTCCGGTGACTCCGCTCAATGCTTTTTTTCAGCCGTTATGTCTAGCTCTGTTTCTGTTTCTATTGTATGCGCTTTGAGCATACCTTAACGTTGTGGAGTTTAGTGCATAATACGTGTCATCATCATCATCATCATCATCGTCATCATTATTATTATTATTATTACAGCTGTATTATTAGTATTATTATTTTAGGATCTGAGAAGGAACGAGAAGTCGTGGCGTTCGTCAATAGGTTCAGCACGCGGTGCGACGAGGAGATCTACAATAAGAGCTACGACAACGACGTCGAGTTCACGCTGTCCATACCCAACAACGCATCCGTCGCCGACAGCTTCCAGGTCTCCATGACAATTAGGAACAAGTCGTCCGAGACTCGGACCGTGAAGGGCAGAATGTCCGTGCTGACGGCTTTCTACACGGGCGTGCCAGCCAAACGTCTCAAGGGTGAAGCCACGCATGTTGTCATCCAAGCCAAACAACGTGAGTTCTGTGTTGGAGGAACGTCATATAGTTGTCTGAATATAGAATGGAGCACAGACACACGTTTTAAATGTCCTTTGTAAGGAGACGTTATCATGGTTATTGTCATCACCGTATTTAACACATGTCACACTGTATCGCTTTATTTGTAGAATAATATTATGACATAAATCATAAATCTTGGTATTAACAATATTCAATCTTGTCGACAAAAAAATCTACATTTGTTTTTATTATGTATCGCTTGATATACCTCACTAGATAGAAATCCGCCCCAAGTTGTCACTTTAGCATTTAAATGACAACTTTTTAAACATGCCAATGAATATGAGGCGTTGAGCAGTGTTAACAGGCACCATTATTTCTCGTCCATCTCCATTTCCTGGTGGTTAATCTTTTAAGCTTAATTAGAATTTGACGGTTTGTTCGACTCTATCGCTGAATACCAGCAACGTTAATAAGCATTTTAGTTTCATGACAAATCAGTTCTTAAGATCGTAGCCATTATTTTGGTATCCAACGCCAGAGGAGAAGATCACGCTTTTAAAGTTGACTCAGGCGTTGAAGGCCAGTTTCTCCAAGAAGCATGTCAGTTTCATGCCGAATGAGTTTACAAAGTTGTTGTCATTATTGTTTTCTGTCCATCCCCAGAGGAGAAGATCACGCTGAAGGTGACAACTCAGGAGTTTCAGAGCAAGTTGAATCCAGAAGCTAACTTCCAGGCTCTGGCCAACTACAAGGTGCTGGAGACGGATCAGAAGTGGGCGGACACCGAGGCCTTCTCTCTTCTTAAGCCGCCCCTGGAGCTACAGGTCATCCTTCAACTATATATATAATAATAATAACAACAAGAACAGCAATAATAATAATAATAATAATAATAATATATGCATTTGTAGAGCGAGCCATCCACCGTTACAGTGCACTGCTAAAGTTTAATTACAGGGTAATATGCAAGAATTCTCGGATTTCAAGTTGTGAAAACTATAATGGTATATGATGCTAAACGATAACGAGCGCGTGAAACTGAACTTCCGGTGCTGATCCCCATGCTATACTTCTAGAAATCAGGCCCCGAAATTACGAAACCCTTTTGAGTACGATGTCATGCTCAAACTAATCTTTTGTATGGGGATTCGTGAACAAAACTTTTGAGTTGAACGTGAAATCGGTTTCATAAGCTTGAGGTCTGATTGTAGACAATCCGTCAAATACAGATATCAAGTACTATAAATAGTAGTCATAATGGCTGGGGTTCCGATGATGGGTTGTAGATTAATACACATCGATTGACAGACGACTGTAGGTTTAATGTGATCATGGTTTGTGTACATTCAGGTCCCGGCTGAAATGCGGGTGAAGGAGAGCTATTTCGGCAAGGTCACCTTCACGAACCCCCTGGATGTCAAGGTCACGGGCGCCTCTATCCACGTGGAAGGGGGGTCCGGCGTCGGAGCTCAGGTTTTTGACCACAAGTACGTCGCACATTAATACCATTGTCATTAGTAATAATAGTGAACAATACATGATGAATATGATAATGTATGAAGCAATAATGGCGTGTTGCGTTATTCGTTTGATAGCCAATCTGGGATTAGCATTATGCCTTTTGTAAAAAAATAAAAATACCAGATTTACATATTTAATTTCTCTAGTTCAGCCAATTAATAAACACAATCTGATCACGTAGACAACTATGTAAGATTTACAAGTGTAGTTCATCAATAGACTACATCTGATCAGGACCTGGTGTAAATACAAAGAAATCCGTTCCATTACCATAGGACTTCACATTTGTATTCGAATTTCTGACGACAAACGATCTGATATTAGTACTATCATGTACTTTTTTCAATATCGTGTTATATTCTCCTCTTGCAGGAAAGCCATCCAGCCCAACGAGACTATTACCTTTGAATTCGAGATCAACCCTCGCCGTCGAGGTACTCGAGAAGTCGACGCTTCTTTATCCTCGGATCAACTTAGCGGAATAGACGGAAGTGTGGAATACATCGTCACATAACTCAAATTTGGCGACTTAAAAGGGGAAAACATTTTGTTATCAAATTTTAGCTAGATACTGATATTAATAGTAGTCCCAGATACTGTTGGTCAACCTTCAGATATCCTACGTGCTCTACCATGAGTGGTAACACTTCAACTGACGTTTACCATAACCGTGGGAAAAACTTACACTTTTATTAATATTCATAACCATATAAAAAGGGAACATGTGTGATCGCATAAATAGTCCGCGCGCGCGCACACACACACACACACACACACACACACGGTTTCACCCTTAATCTCAGATTTTAAAATTTAATGCTTTGAACTCTATTTGTTGAGCATAGAATATTAAAATATTTAAGGAGTGCAACGAGATCTGAGTTTATTTAGGTTATATTGGTTTCAGCCTATGCTCGTAAAGCTATGACACACTGCCACAATGACGTGATCTCGAGCAGCTGTCGATCAAGCTGAGAATCAACAGTTCCATCCGATCCGGTATTTTCCCACTGTACTCGTTCATTTTTGGGGTCATTGTGGTCATTGGTTGTCCACAAGGTTCTGTCAATCATCACATCCACACATTTCATTGTATATCCAGAGTCAGTCTTCTATGGCAGCTAACCGATACAATGACTGTAAACGTTGCTAGAATGGAAGCTTTGATTGTGCCTTGTAATTTACAAGAATGTTTTTTTACAAGATGACGTAAATTAGCCGATATTAACAATTAGCATGAATTAGATTATTTTATATTTAATATGATTTCAATGCTCAACTCAAATTTTGCATTGAGATTATTGTATCCTTTGTACTAAACATAGTATGAACTGCTAATGCCCGAGTAGATTATATGTAATATTACTATTTGTTGCATATTAATCCTTGTTGAAAATTACCCGATATATGCTCAAAGAACAAGCTCAGCCATGTGTAGAGTTTAGATGGATCTTCTTTTGTTTTACCATAGTTACGTATACATTTCTATAATAAAATATCTGCAATTCAAAAATGACTTTGTAATATTCGTTTTAATGGCAGCAACGTTGTATGATACAAGTCCGTCATGTGGATGAAGAGTGAAGACTATACGAGATGAGAGATTATTTGCGATATTCCATCTAAGAATAGTAGGCCTGTATAATACTTTAATACTAATGAAAATATAGTTTTGGAATATTTTCATTTACGAATTCTTGACAGAGGAAAGACTCAGTCGAGGTCAAATAAAAGATGGCCGCCAAAGGTTTTAACTTTTGTATATTCTCATACTTGTTCATGCTCTACTGACAGCGACAACACATCAGTCTGTTACGAACGGAAGACCGGTATGAAGTCGGGAGAGAAATACTTGCAACTGTGGCTTCCGTAGTGTATATGACGACCTACCGCATACTAGTATGTGTACCAGCTTGTTAGTAACATATTCATATTGTTCTCTATATCTAGCTAGCTTATGGGTCTGAAAATGTAATATATAATGAGATTCGTGGCTGAAAATAAATATGTAATTAATGAGTGATAGAAGATTAGATATGTTGTTAATGCAATGATGATCCGCTGATCGTTATATATTTATTTAAATGAAGGGAAATGAACCACGTCAATGGATCAGTGTGTGTGTGTGTGTGTGTGTGTGTGTGTGTGTGTGTGTGTGTGTGTTGCTTTTTTTTTGTTGTGTTGGTTTGGTTTGTTTGGTGTTTATTTTTTTATATTTGTCATCTTTTATTTTAAATTGTGATTGTATCGCCTCTTTCAAGATTCTTTCGCTTGTATCATGGCTTGTCAGTTTAGGGCAGGAGGAATTACTGCAAGATTCGTAGTGCTGAATGTTGCAGTAAATCTGCTAGCATCGGCTGATATACTAACATACCATGGATGACAAATGCATTGCCGCGGTATAAACAGTGCACCAGAAAGGTATTCCCTTCACAAACACTGATGCCAGGTAGCTTCCAGGATGGGATATAAACGGACCCGGGGTCTTTGAGACTACGCGCTTAATGATCTTGAATAACATACTTCTGTGTTATATACTATAGTGTATACAAGAATCATTCATAATATTTTACACAGTATTGGAAGGAACTGTTAGATTGTATGGATAAGCTTAGTGCGTTGGCATTACGTAGCGATACCGATGGTAAAAACACAATATGTAGGAAAGTTAGCAATAAGAGCTGATACTGACAGGATTCCGAGGGTCGTATACAGTATTAGTATATACACATGTATATTGATAAGGAGGATACGGAGATGCGGTAGGACATTTTTAGCGGGAACGTGATGTCATTATTAAGTAGCACATGAGCTATATAACTAGTAGTCTATTAATAATAACTTCTAATATAAGTTAAAGTATGACTTGGTAGCCACAATACTCTTCTGAATTCTAAAGGGTGATATCCGTTGGCGGCCATATTGGCAAAATCCAATATGGCCG
>JAUTBQ010149302.1:0-12287 GCA_032361185.1 Lepetodrilus ovalis | reverse complement strand
GAGACCGAGAGTGAGCTGCGGGCAGGGGAGGGGGTATGGTTGGCCTGGCACGATGAATGTCTACTCTCAAGCAGGTAAACATTATCAGCTGCAAGTTTAAAACCTCCTGGCAGTTAACCAAACCGTGTTGGTGTATAATCTACCAGCACCAGTATCATGTTGCTCTCAACTCTGTTAACAGTCAGCTAGGGAATATTGACAGGTAAACATGCCCAATGAGGTCAAAGGGCACAGTATGACATTATGTCATCACAGACATGACCATATTCAGAGGTTGTGGGCCAATATATCAGAATATGGTTACAAAATAGGATTCAGGCTTTAGTTTCAAATTTACAAACGAAACAAATATTGCATACAGTGAAATATTGTCTTCCAATATTAATTGTAGATACATTTACAAGAAATTGTCAATCATAATATGAATACAGTGTTTGAAATTCAGAAAATAATAAGGGGGGTCATTTTCCATAGGGCCAATGTTAATGGTGGTCAAATCTGCAATTTTGAGTCACAGATACCTTTAGCATTGCAGATTTTTAAATGCTCCCCAGGACCCCCTCTATTCGAACACTGCTATATGCCCCCTTGATATAAAACTGCTCGTTACACACCGGATTCGGATATAAGGCTGGGTCAGATGTGGATCCCATTTTTATTTTTTACCTGTATGGTATCGTATAAGGCGGGTACTATAAGGCAGGGGTATGTCATGGACCCCAAATTCAGTGTTATATCGAGAGGACACAGTATTAAAAAAAATAAGATAACCACAAAGGTCTATCAACAAGAAATAAAAGAAAACTGTTTTCAAAAGATTCTGTAAACACATCGCATTCAAACTGTTAGTTTTACTCATATTCACAATCAAACTGTGAAGGTCGAGAAATGACGTAAATTACGACTTACCCCCATCATCTATGAGGTGCATCTGAGTGCATCCAGGATCTTCATTGTGTTCTTCTAGGACAGTGTCGTCAGTTACAGTCAGAGTCTGCAACAACAACAGTTACAACAATGAGAATGTTAGTCACAGTCAAAGGGCCTGAAACAATACCAACAGTTACAGCAATGAAAAGTCAGTTACAGTCAAGAGTCTGAAATGACGACGACAACAGCTACAGCAACGAGACAGACACCTGCCAGTAACCCCCAGCACAGATCAGGCTAATGTCGCAGGCAATGTCGTCATTAATGTCATCACGCACATGACAAACCCCTGCATTATCGTACACATGTGACTGCAGCACACCTCACAATCGCTGCATTGTCCAGCCGATTTAATCGTCCCCGGGACGCTACACATGCAGGGCTATATCTTTCCATCTGGACAATAGTTGATAACGGTCGTGTATACGACACTGACCTTGACGAAGAAGGTGACTAATTTTGCGGTAATTGTGTCTTTGTTCTGTGCAAATCAACCCGGACCAATGCACGTATGACGCTAATGCAATAAAACCGATAACCACTCGAAAACGGGGACTAAATTAGGTCCTGAATAGTGTGTAATTTCAGCCACTACAAGCTGTAGAGTTATTCCAGTTATGCATGTATCACTTTCCTGTTCGAATAGTCAACACAACAAGGGTGGCTTTCTTATCCTATACGACTTTCTTCTAGGCTTTTGTTAAACCACTGATGACATCTGAATAGCCCTATTCAGATTGCTTCACGTTATATTATATTCCTGTTGTAGACATAAAAGCTTCACGGTAAATATGGTAATCTGACCTAGAGCTGGGTAGATGAAGTAAAGCTGTCAAGGCAAGGTATTAGTTATACAGACAGCTTCCTGACAGTTTGGCTTGTTTTCATAACAGTGCACAAATCACTGAACAGTTCATTGGACAAATTCTCAGTGGATTATTCCCATATCAAAAGCAATATTTTCTTGTTATCTATAGCTTGTGAGTGTTCGAACACATTTAGATCATGGGTGCTTCAACACAAGGGGGGAAAAAATATGACAAAACTGGTCTATTTTTATAGCACATAAATGATCCAAGCTCGAAATTGTGCACTTAGTATAGAAAATTACATAATCTATAATTCAGATGATCTTCATTATACATAGTAATCTCAGACATTTATCAAACAAGCACGTATCTCAGAATACACTCATTGTAGTATATACCATAACATGAAACAAGTCAACAACAAACCATAAAACTGAAGCCTTGACAAACCTCAAAGAAGAAAAAATCTAACACAGAATTCCTTTGCAATTAAAAAAACAAACAAGATCCAACAATATATCAATATATTGGCTATATATATTTCCTATGACATTCACCAACCAAAATTGCAACAATAATCATAGATTAACCAATCCCAATGCGTACTTGACATTATTGAATGCCAATTACAATACAACAGATTGCATTCCACGTTTGTGATTCCGTCCTAGTTACATGATAAATAAACACCCTGTAAATCAAATCAATCCGACAATTTTACTACTGTAAATATTGGTTCCCTGTATGTGGTGATAAAAGTATGTATGTCTTATCGATAAACTGTTATTAGCATTTTCAATATCTTGTACAAAGTACATTATTCAAGTCGGTGAACACCAAGCAAAGACTTGTTGCATTCAACAAATGTCAGCACTAGACATAAACATTTACTGCCATATTTCTACCCGTGGACCACAAAGCATTCTTAAGGACCCATAACGTTGAACAAGGACCTGATATATGGGTGTATATGGCTGTTGACATCAAGCTCAATTTGACACATTGCAAACAGGTCTGAATGATAACACCGTGGCTATGAATAATTCATACGGGTCAAAAGGCAAAACCTGTTTCCTTCTAGTATTACCATGACTCATATCATAGAAAACATATCACGTAACTCCATGGTAATCATAATCAAAACTCACGCAATGGGTTCCAAACCGTGACAAACTACGAAAATTAACAGGTAACACGTAAAATGTAGGTTGGTCGAATTGGGATTTAGACCCACTCGAGATTATTTCACTCACATCCTGACTTGCGTGTATTATGTGCATATGCCTTGATTGTACTAAACCGATCTCCACAGGCGATATATAAAACGTAAACATTGTAAAACGTTGCAAATCCTCATCAGTATTTATCTCTTCATCTCTGAGTGTATTAATATTACAATAATACAAAACCGCATGGGATTGTAATGCCATATTGTTTTATTAACAAATGTACTGTTGATGTATGAATAAGCTCCGAGGATCACGATAACAGCTTATCTGCCTGTAACGGCAACCACCTGGTTAACCCAGATACGTACATCCAAATGTATTCCACACCACGTGTCACGTTCCACTGTACGACAAGTCAGATTGTGTGGCACGTCACATTGTCCAGGTGAAAACAACACAATCATTTGCCCCAGCAGGGAATAAATGTGATTATGAATAGTCATTGTCTGTAAGTCAATAACCTTGACACACGCACATGAATAGACATCAAGGGTTGTTACTATTATCAATCTTTAATCAACATGTAGAAGTAACATGCTTGAAATTAGGTGCCTGACTGACCATGTACATTTCAAATCAACCTCTTAACCTTTCGGTATTATTTTGTCATTACTCTTCATGAACCATGTTCTTGAATTTGTTACAAGTTACTAGAATATAACATATAGGACTGATATTAAAGAGAGTGCATTATGTGTTATTTTACGTCGCAGTGAGAAACTTTCACGCATATCTGACCTACAAAAAATGATTATTGAATGAATTATTACTTTACGTCGCAGCGGGAATATTTCACCCATAGGCGACGATGTATTAAAATACAATTAAATGAATGAAATTTCATCTCGTTTGTTATTTTGGTAATTCTCTGTATTGGTAATTACACTACGTGTATCATGGTCAATAACCCTCTCCCTGCTGGATTGAGCACATACACTGCTGCTTAGGGCATCTCCGGCTTCCTGTAGCATGGAGAGGGATAATTTATTACAATTTATTCGAATACAACCGTGAATACAACACAGGATATATATTCACCCATGGTCAAATTATCAAAACCTTTCCACACGTACATACATGTTTACGCAAGTCAAGTCTGCTCGACAGGTTTCTGTTTGGGTTTGACGAGAACATTTTTACCAGACATTTGTTGAAAAAAGTGCAAGATTTCAAGACAAATTCTACCACGTGTGTTGAACAATGGTGATGTAAGCAGCAGAGAAATGGCAAGAAGCGGTGTTCCCTGCGTGACATTGGCGTGTTTGTGAGGCAGACTCTCGTTCAAGGCCGACACTTCCTCTCCTCTACAGCCAGAGAGTTCATGGTGCAATGTTTACGCACACACACTCCTTACATTGTGTACTCAGTGTCCACAAGGCAACCATGGAGCGTGGTCTTCGCTGATGCAAGCTCCAGTCCAATTCAATATTTGCAGCCACGTGATCCTGCCTCCAAAAGTGGCATCAGGGGATCAATATTGCCAAAAATCTCGGGGTCAGAAACTTACTCAGTGGCAATCAGACACATAAAATACTCATCACTTTCCTGTTCTACATCTGGAAAACGGCACGGACTTGCATCAGAGAATGCAAAGATTTTCTGTGCAATCATCGAGTTGTGCATTCCTCATTCTGTCGAGAATTACCATGCCATCTGCTAACAGCTAGGCAAGGTGGGAAACATAGTTAACTTATAAATAGATGAACGCATGAAGAACTGTTTATTTGCCTCTCTAGCTCTGTGTACTTTTACCCTTTTCACATTCAGCGAGTATAGCAGATTTAAACGAGAATAAATGTGTATATGTCCAAACATCGCAGTTTGCACAGCTACCTTGTATCAGTGCTAACACCTTTTCAAGTAACATAGTAACTACAAAAGTTGCCATACTATTTTTTCTTTTATACACCAAATGACGTCACAATGCTGCACTTGTTGATGGAGATTTCAATATTCAGACAAAGAATAATACTATTTGGAATGAATATAGGGTGTGGTTGGTATATGAGGAAGGGGGGGGGTGGGGGGATTTTAGATGTATAGGCGTTCTACATTGTAATGGTGGGAAATAGAAAAAACACTTACCTAACCCATTTACTCCACAGTCTACACATACAATTAATGGAAGTATTCATGCAGCAAGTTCAATAACAAAAGCAACTGCAGTGAAGCTTGCAACTACATAAAAAAAAAGAAACCAGGACAATCTCTCAAAATATTCCCACAATCATGAGCTGTTTACAAGAAGCCTTGAAGGGGAACAAGACTTCACAAGGAATCAAAGCATGACACCAATATAATCTAAGTAAGCCTGGCTACCCATGGAAGGAGGACCCATCTATTTACGGGTTGAAAAGGAAATACATGCAATGTTTGTTAAACACATGAGAGAGAGAGAGAGAGAGAGAGAGAGAGACTGCATTATATCAATTACTGTATGCTCATGGAAACTCGAGCAATTTCAATGATCTTTCATGGTGACCCCCAGGTCAGACTACTCTAGTCTACTAGGCACCTGTCTGAATCACATCAGCAACAAAACTGTATGTCAACAATCAACAGGCAGGCAGTCCAAATCCATGTCCCCTCAAACAAATGAAGACAGAAAAAAGAGACATTTCAATTCGACCTGTCACAACACCTAGGAGATCTAAAGAAAAGCCAAAGGCTGATGCATAAAAGCAGGCAGGGGGGGGGGGGGGGAGGTGGGAAAGGGGCAGAGAAAAAATAAATCTGGATAATGAAAAGAAAAGAGAAGGAGAGAGGTGAGCTCCTTGCCTGCCACACCTAGCCCTACTTGACCGGAACTGGAGTAGCTCCTTCGGGAGAGTCTGCAAGGCAATCATTAGGTTATCTCCTGGGTTTTATGTTCAGCCTCACCCCACCTAGTTCAACACCATCAAATGAACAAAACAAAGGACCCAGAATCTGAGAAGATAATGGATGACAAACAGACACACAATGTATCCCTTGATAACATGATATAGTGGACATTGATCAGTTGGCAAGGTATTGATGGGCATATCACACATGTCATATGCAACGCCACTGCGAACTGTTGTGAGTTAGCCTGCCACATAACACCAGTCAAATTACTACTAATTATGACAAAAGCCATGGTGAAGGTCATGTGGGCTAATGATAATAGGCTTTGGGGGCGATACCTGCCAGGCATGGATATAATCTAGCTTTGATCAAATTGCATACATTTCCAGAATACTGGAGTAATATTGATAACTGGATAAGGAGACACCGTTCTGGCAAAATCGAAATAACATAATATAATATAATATAATATATTGCTCTTTATATATAATTATTTGTAAAATGTTAAACCTGTTGGAAGCACCTGTTGAAAAAGGTACATGTATTAACATTAATTTAGTTTAAAATAATCAATTAGAATTGAAAATGCTTAAATAGAATTTGTGGAATCTATTTTATTATTAAAAAATAAATAAAAATAGTTTGATTTAATTAATGCTTTACGTGGTAGCGGGAATGTCTCGCCCATAGACAATGACTAATACAAATAATAATACCCAATAATTTCAGTGATCAAAACAAAACAGAAAATATACTTGCAGCAAAATGTCCTGGCCTTGATAGAGCTTGTAAGTACAATCACATACTCACTTTCCTATTGATACATGTAATTACTATATAATAAGACCAAAATAAACACATCCCACATCCAAATAAGCCTTTTAGGAAGTTTTCAACAGCTTATGTAGGTCAGTACACTGTACGCTGATGAGTCATCTTGTAATTTTAGAAATCCAACACCAAGACACTCATTACAGAGTACAGTCAACATAGACAGAATAATGAAGGACCCTTCAATTAGCCATTATACCATGCACAAAAGGTTCGCGGTGTAGAGTTACACGAACAGGTTACTGAATGGGACACAATTAGTCACAATGAAGTGAATAGCTGTTCCAAGGCCATTGTGCTTCCAACACTATAAATTCTTATCTAATGAAGCAGACTTCCCTGTGAATTAATCTCAGGGAATTTCAACTGTGACACTCTTCGACACTCTAACCTCCTCCACTACCATGTGTTTGACACTTGTTTACAACACTCTTCCTTCTATTCTATTCTAAAACTTTCAAAAGATCTCATGGTTGGACTCGGTGTATATTCCAAACGTTGCGCCATACTTGCTGTACTTCCACATCAGGGATAGGAACTCTCAGCTGAATTAACAAGGAGATAGCGCGTGCAGAAATAAAACCCTACTTACTGATATCAGATGCAAAGCTTCAAAGATAGGACGTAATCAGTTGCAGTGGCAACAGACATCTTTTCTCCCAGGAGGTCACAGAAGAGGTCAAGGGTCAGGGAAGAGGTCAATAAGTGTTTCAGAAAGTCTGTTGCACATGTGGGTACCAGTTTTTCCAGGGGATCTAGCTCACTGAAGCACCACCTTGTACCTCCCCAGTGCTGTTGTTCTCATGCTATGTTTGTACTTCTGTAATGGTTGAGCAACAGAATCTGTTTCTGGGGCCAACAATTCCCAGATCTAGTTTTGAAAAACGCCTCGATTCGCCTACTACGGCTATATCCCTTTCACATCTTTTCCCATCTGTTTCTGGCTGATGTCTGTTGCTCTGTGAAAGCGCTCAGACATTCCTATTCACAAGGTCTACCAATAGCTCAGACAAGATGCTGGGAAAATTGTCCAGGTTTAAGGCATGAATAACAAACTGTGACAACGATCAATTCAATTGTCTACGGCTTCTCAAAAAATAAAACATTATTCTTGTTGTCTCGCATATATATCAAACAATACATACATTAAAAAAATACCAATCTCTTGTTTCTGACACATTGGCATAAACTGATAAAATTTATATTTAAAGTATGTAAAATTCACTATCATAAACGTCATTGTCTTAAAATAAAGAAAACATAGGAATCAAGACAAATTATACAACTTTGAAATCTGCAACAAAGACTCCAGTAGCTAAGTGTCAAACATTGATAAAGATCCTTTGTATCCTAGCATAATGTGACATGCAACATTACAGTTGATAAGGGGCATTCATCAAGACAGGACCGTCCACCATGGACAGAAGACCACAAGCTTTAGGACTGATGCACTCATTAACATTTCAGTACATTTTGTAGGCCACAGGCCCAAGAACAACTGCACCCAAGGCCAATTATAGTTAATGATCTAAAGACCAAAAATATAGAGAGAGAGGAAAGAAAGTCTGAGGTGCGTAGTGGTCTCATTGAACAACAAATTGAGAACTTGTCGTTAAATCCCAGTTCCAAATCATGAAAGATCTCGTCGGGTTTAATTTGATCAGGAAAAATCGTTACACATTCTACCAAGAATGGCGGTTCCACATTGCGAAATATGTACCACTCTTGAAATGCTTACCAGTTGAGTAGGCGTCTGTGTATATAATATGCCAGCCGTCCACTACCAGTCACAGGTAATGCTATTCCAGTCAGATTGCCTGGCTAATTCCAGTAGATTAACAGCCAAGTGCCGACGTGCAACCCGACTTTGACTACCACTCATCAGATTACGGTCATTTCTACAAACACTGGACATACTCTCCCGACTGCAACGCTACACGCAAGCCTCTCATTACCAATTCTAGTACACACTTCTTACCGACCTAATGCCGACAGCTAAACATATCTGTAGTCAAGAAACACAGGGAATCATGTTCAAAAAGATTCATGCTAGTCCCACCAGATTGACATTATTACATCAGTTTTCATTTTCACTAGCCAAGGAAACTAATTTCCAAGATTAACCCTAACAGCATCAAGAACCGTGACATTTCAGGATACTGTATCCGTGATACTACTGACATCTTGACATTTTATGGGTCTGGTTGCGCACACAAAAATAATAGTAAAAATAAGGTCGAAGCTTACACACAGACACTTTCGGGCCCTCTTGACATTATCCGAGTCTGGCCGCTCACACATAAAATACCAAAACAAGACAATAGAACAAGCGACTGGTACCTTGGTGGTGTGGTTGTATGACTGTATGACGGCTGTGTACCACTGTGTGGTGCCCTCGGCTCTGTACACCTCCACGCGGTACCCGACCAGAACGGTGGGGGTGGTCAGAAGGATCCGCTGCCCGTCCTGGTAGTCCACCCAACTCTTGACGGCCTTCTGGACGTCGGTGTACTGTAATGCTGCGTCGCGCTTGCTCTCCTCTCCTTCCTACAACAGAACAAGCAGCTGAAGTTATACGTTGAAACTCTACTACAGAAAGTGTAATGACATCAGTGAACATGCGTCATCAACAAAAATAAATTTTAATATTATTCTTATTTTTTTAATTTCTTTTTTTTTATGGAGGGTTGGGTTTGGTCGGTATGTATGGGGGGTTGGGCGGGTCTACATAATACCTGTATGTGTTAGAAAAATAGAAGTGTTCGACATTGGAAAGGGATCATTTGAAAATCTGCAATGTTGAAGGTATTTGTGAGAGCACCTACAGGGATAGAAATTTACAGATACACTAGCCAGCTTGCCTGGGCCATTTCTCCCAATGCTAAATGTGAGTAATTATGGACCACATACCTAAGGGCCAATACAAAATCATGCCTTTTGTTATTCGTATCACTATTCAGGCTAGAAAGTTTTAAAGGTAACTTTATATTCCTGACTCTCATAATTACAGATTTTACCACCATTAACATTCGGCCTATGGAGAATGACCCTCCTTATTATTTTCTTAATTTCTAACTCGTTGTAGGGTTTGATTGAATTATTGCATTACGTCAGCAGCGGGAATATCTCCCCCATAGGCGACGACAACTCGTTATAGGGGATTACCACCCAAAATGATAATTTAATGTTCACAGAAGCTACATTCTGAAGAAGATGGTAACTGGGGCATATACACAACAAACATTCCAAGAAACCGCTCAAAACCAGTGTTCACACATTGCACGCCACACTCCTTGGCAAAGACTCAAACATGTACATACACCATCTCATATACTCCCGTTTCTTTCCAATCCGCTATCCGTGACACAATAGAAAGTATTAGTCTTTACAGTCCAACGGTGAACTGATTAATGAACACGCCATTCGATGTTGCTGGCTCAGTCCCATTGTAAGCACTCAAACCTCGCCATAGAATTGGGCGCGAACGGTTCAGTGATAAGGGCTTTTTTGCACAAATGCATGGCAAGTCAATAACACTGGCTCACAATGTGGCCTCTAGCCTGGCTGACATACATCACACAATTACGACAAATAAGAAAAGAAAAATATATTTAAAAAAAAGAAAAAGAAAAATCACACCCACGTGCACTATGAATACCTCTCAGTACAACTCAGCCTCCTTCATGAAAGTGCTGAGATAGACACAACTGAATCCTGTCTAGACCACATACTTAAGACTATGCTGATGAAAATCTAATTTCAATCAAAAGCGATTCTGGGAGGGGGTAGTATACATTATTCATCGGGAAGTAGCACTGCCTGCAACATTCTTAATCTAGATCGCTTGGAGCATGGAGGCTGGCCGACAGCAGATCTGGATCTCTCCACAATATGCAGGTGCTAGTACATCCTTGTGTTTCAACCTGTGGACAAGACTGATCGATCGATTATACGTCGCTGCAGTAATCTTCCACCCATACACAACATGTGATCACAGACCTCCCCTGCTCGTTTACAGTTAAATTGAATGACACATTGCCACTTGGAGTGAACATCAATATCGCAGATTTCAATAATTAAATTTGGATTCTGGCTTCCCTTCGACATCGCTGGGGATTGAAACATATTCCTCCAAGGCCATAGGAAGACATTCAATAGTAGAAGGTGGGGGGTGGTGGGGAGAGACAAGAAAGTGAAGAATATATTTACAATACTTACATATACATCAAGAATAATGTCAATGTGCTCGAGAACAAAGTATTACATCAGATGGTATGTTTAAAAATAGTACTCCTGAGAAGAATGCCTTGTCCTTGCTACTGAACAGAAGGCTCCAGTGTGTGGTCTCAAGAAGAGGTCCCTAGGTGCCCCTCAGGTGACCCTTCAGCTGTGCCTGACAGAACCCCCTCTGCCAGAGTGGACATCACTCCCCCAACCCCAATCCCTATCCCCCAATGAGGGTCTCAGGCATTCCAACACTGGCTGCTTTGTTGCGGCCTGCTTCCCCTATAATACTCCCAGCCTAAACAAATATGCTGGCTTGTTTGGGGACAGATGGAAAGAACAAGAGATGGACCGATAAAAAGAGGGGTCAGATATTCCTTGCAAGTGCCACACTGGACACGGGCCAGATGTATGCTGAGAAACTCATTCAATTGTGCGTTCATGACAATGACCTGCATATTCATATGAAACTGAATAATTTTCGCAAACATAATACTTTCATATGTGCATATGAATTAAATTGAATGCCTTATGACATGTGCAAGTCTTGGAAACACTTATCAACACTTGAACACGCAAAACAATGCAACTTGTATCAGGTATTACGTCACGTGTACTTGCACTGAAAGTCATGCGCACGCCATTTATCGCGTATCGTGCGTAACCTCTATCATGTGTAATGTAACGACGAGATCGCGAGTGTAATTCAAATTCCCAAGAACGTGAACATTAGCCTACATTGTAAGGAGCACTACACGCGTAACTGAATACGAGGGCAGACTGGACTGGGAACATCTACTCCCTTGTCCTTGTGCACTGCTGTGTAATCAGGTGACAAGTTCAAACTTCAGACCTCGTATCCTGTAACACTAGACCAGCCTTGTCAAACTTGATCTGCTAGAGCGGATAGACCCTAAATCTAGACTCTTTCAAAGTCCTTGTTGTGTTGTTGTCAAAAGCACATCGTTATTATTATCAACTGACAACCAAAAATTGACCCAGCAATAATTTGTCTGATAACCAGTGAAAAACTTACTTCTAAAAAAAAGAAAGAAGATTTATCTGGAGGTAAAAAAAATATGTTACAAATTTCCGTGAAAAAAAGGGTAAAAAACATACATCTAGAAAAGCAAGTTAAAATATTTTATCACTTCAGGAACTACAAAACACTTTCAGTGATAAAAAACATCCAGATCTTTAACTTAATAGTGCATTTACTACAAATGACCTGTGATACATTAATAAGCAAGCAAGGGGTTGTTATTTACAGAAGCAATTGACAACACAGTTGACACAGTAAACACATCATTCCAAGACTCTCAGACAGACAGACAGACAGACAGACAAACACGCACACACAGACACACACACACACACACACACAGACACACACACACACACACACACACACACACACACACACACACACACACACACA
>JAUTBQ010149291.1:0-14308 GCA_032361185.1 Lepetodrilus ovalis | reverse complement strand
CCCTCCCCTGAGCCATACCAATATAAAAAGTATCTTATGGTCAGCAGGGAGGGATAGAGGAATCTCGAACTAGCAGTGTCTGTGCCTAATCCAGCAAGGAGAGGGTTAACTAGGGCTGATATATCGATATAGCATAAACCATGGTTGGCTGTGGTCAAGTGGTCAACCAAAAGTTAGCATTTCCAATAAATACTAGTCTACAGACCAAAACATAATACAACATAGGTAGAACGTATCGACTGATGTGTTGTCTAATGTCGCAATGCTGAATATTTTGCTCATCATGTGATAATAATTAGAATGGTAACTTTTTTTAGATCACCACCACTATATTGCTTGAGCCATGCAAAATTAAGCACGATCTAAGATTTATAACAAGATTAACACATAATAGAACTTCTAGATCCACAGTATTTAAATAACTTTACTGGTAGACAAAGTAGCTGCGTCTCCATAATGCTTCTACTATGTGCTATATACCGTAGCGTAATGCATATGGTGCGATAGATGTCTGGATTTCTGGACTATATTAAATAACCAACCTTTAATAGCGAGATTTCCACATCATCTTGAACCAGATCCACGCCCTGCCTTCGCTGTCTACAGTTGAGATTGTCTGTAGCAATGTGGAGTGGAATCTCTGTGGCGCGGAGGGCATTCTCCAACCGCTTTTTCTGGGCAAGCAATAAGTCAGTTTCAGAAATAACATCACCGATCTCTCTTTCCAATTCCAACTTCCAGAAGTTGATGTCGTGAACTCTTTCATTGAGTTTCTTGGTCACCTCAGACTGTGTTTTGTTGGTTGTTGCTTCAGTTTCATGAGATTCTCTCTTAGATTCGTACCTCAGCCTTTCTGCACTATCCCTGTCGACAAAGGACTGGTAGTATTTCGCGTAGTTGCTCTCCTGCCACTCAGATGGGTTGTACTTAGCCGACCTGAAACCCTCCGTGGAGATGCCCATGTCGTTACCAGTGTTGCCAGTGTAAACGATCTCCATGTCCGTGTCTCTGGATCCCGAAGCCGTCATCAAATCAGGCTTCTCTGGGGGAATCTCCCGGCTCCTGAGTGTGGCTGTTGCAGCCGCCATGTTTCCCTGTTTAGCTTGACACTCACGTTTCTCCTCCTTTAGTCCACGATTTACTATGGCTGAGGAATATAACGGGGATAACGTTGCTTAGAGATCCCAGGCAACCTCAGCGGAAGTTTATAAGTGTTGTCATGGAAGTTCAAGCGACACCTTGCATTGTTTTCTAAAACTAAGGGCAAACAACTCTGTCGCAAGGTAGCAAGCAGTTTTGAGCGAGTTCAAATCCTCTTATTAATTATTTCACTTTTCAAAATACATTTTTCTTATTTTATTTTGTTTTCAAACATTCCAGTAAAAGAAGTTATACCAACATTGTAGAACCAGCTCCTGTTATATTTCTGTAACATTTATTGTAAACTAAAAGTATGGTACTCGGTATGTTGATCTCATAATATTATGTCAGTTTGGACTGAGGCAGTATGTGATATAAACTCTCATATTTAGATTATCTTCATCCTCTCACCCCAGAGATACCTGTTATGTTAACACTTTATGGTACCCCTGGCTTACATCTAGGAGAAAACCTGTGCAAAACTCCAATGAGATCATTTTCATTTATGCTGTAAACATTATCCAATGAAATGGCATGTATCATTCCTGAGTATGTGCATCTAGTCTACGTCCCTTTGCTTATGTTATATATTTTTTGATTTGTCACTGAAAATGGTTCTATTTTTAGCTCCTTGGCTGTTTTGTGCAAGTTTACCTGAAGCCATGGGTAATGTGGAGTGCCAGGATGGATTATCTTGTACATGTACTTTATAGTTCTAGATATATTTTTAAGGTGTTTGTACTCCCAATAAACCAATTTACAAATGTGACTGTTCCTTTAATTGGGTTTGTTTACTGTTTATGTAGTCTCATCACATGCAACCACTCCATATTCAAGGTTCAAGATCAGAACATTCTCACTTTTACCAGCAGATGTGTTATCACATCATGCTATCAAGGCCAAAAGAAATTTATTTTCTCTCCAAATTTGTGCCACTTAAAAGGCATAATATCAGACATTTGTGGTTGTTTTGGACTAGTTCTTTGCCACATTCACTTTACATACCTAAAATCATGTTTGTACTGTACTTACAAAAACCTTTCCATCGCTGCATGGTTGACAAAATACCACTGCGCCCACATGATAATTTGGATGAAATGGGGTTTTTTACTAGCGGTATTCAATCCGTTACGTCTTCCTCATTATATGCATACAAAGGGGCATAACTTGATTACGATTTCCTGTAATTCAAAGTGGTAGGATTCCATTTCTTAGAATTCCTTCACAAATCAACTGATCCTTCGAAGACAAGATCATTAGTAGTCTGTTGCACTAATTATTATAAAATATTAAATGTACAATACATATCAAGTGTTGGGGAATAAGTATACCAGTAAATAACAACTTTTGAGTGTACAAATCATAAGTAAATAGTCTCAGACAGTAATTCGTTTGGCCATTATATAGGCCACCCAGTCGTGATAGTATGCCTTCAAGTCTCTAGTCAAATATGCATATCTCAAAGGCACATCACAGATATTTATGGTTGTTTTGGACTATTTCTGTTATATCATTTTTGTCTTTCCAGAAACAATTCCACCACTGTATGGTAGACAAAATTTCATATTCAAATCCTACAATTAGGACTTTACAACTAATGGTAAACAACCTAAACCTGGTCCTATTTTAATTTGCTTCATTATATTAATGCAAGGGGACATAACTCAAAGTGGTACAATTAAAACATAAAATAACATTACAATCCTTCACAAATCAGATGATGACAAGATAATTAATGCTTCGTAACCTGAATTCATATAAAATATTAAATTTATGGTACCATAACTATCGAGTGTTGTGGAATAAGTGCATTAGTAAACAACAACTTTTAGGTGGACAAATCATTGGAATCAAACATAATTAGTCTCAGATAGAAAGTAATTTGTCCGGTAACATCCCATTTAAGACAAAATCAAAATCACTCGTGCTTGAAGGTGTTATATTCCCTCGTCTGAATTGGGACATACGGAAAAGCTAATTGTACAATCTTGTATATAATCTATACTTATGTTCTATTATTTAGATCAACCATCTGTGATATTATGCCTTTAACTATCCGGAACAATTCTTCGTCAAAATGGTCATTCAATAAGAAACAAAACACAAACAGCAGGTTGGACTTTAAAACAATACACTTTTTATTGTACAGGCCACCAGTGAAAAGGCAGCTCTGAATAAATGGCTAAGTTGACTTTTCCACATACTTGTAACAGAAAACACATACTACAGCAGTAACAACCCCCATGGCTGAAGTCAGTGGAGCCAATCAGAGGTGATACGCAGATCCATGCATGATAAAGTTAGGTCTACATGCATGAAAGCTGAATACAGAATGACTGTGCGCCAACGTACAACATAATTACAGATGTACTTCCCCATCATTTGTATTTCCACATCTCCCAAGTTAATAATGAACACACAGCAAAACGGTCTACCTGTAGCTCAAGTAATGGAAGTCTATATAACAAGGTAATTGTATACAGCTGCACTTTAAATAGCTACAACACATACAGTGAAAACCATGTTTCGAGTCGGAATAGGGAGTAAAAGGTGACATTGTGGATATTTACGGCGAAAATGCAAACCATGATGGATGACTTCTGTAAACGTTTGAACATGCCTACTCTATGTAAACGTACCATAATCAATATGATTAGCACCCTGGGAATGTGCATTTTGTAAAAAAACACCACTTTAATAAATGAAAAGTACCGGGAACGTGAAAAGGTAGTTAGGTGAATAAATTTGTCGTGTATTTTCTGGAGATAGTTGGCTACATGATATGTACATGCTGTGGGTGCAAATCAACTTGCTTACAGTAAGTGCAAAATCATTGTCATTTTATCTCGGCACGTACAATGATATCAATTTGAGGACATGATGCATATTTTGATCTTCACAAATGAAGAATGAACTGAACGTGTGTACACAGGTATCAACAATAAGAGACAGTATCTGAAAGAAAATATTGAAAACAACCATGTTTCTATTCCAACCAAACTTGATTTACCACAAATGCCACGTTTGATTATTAGGTCGCAGCAAGTGGCTTGTTTTCTACAGCACTATTTAAAACTTTGTTGAGATTACTTAACTAATAATGCAATATTGTCCAGGGTATATGTAAATATGTGTATGGAGGCATGCTTCAGAGATGTGAAGATGGCCATAACTAGACAAGCATGGAGAGCATAGTACATGAAAGATGAATGAAAACACAGATGGAGATGAATGGAAGGATTTGTTATACTTGAATATTCTGATAGAAAAAAAAAGAAGTGTTAATGAAAGTAATAACAGTTAATGATCTATTATGCACTTTCTTTCACATGATGAACATATGGAGTGATCCAAACACTATGAAATCTGTGAATACACAAGCAATACAATGTCACTAGGCACCAACCACAGTCACATACACAACTTCTTTACATTATTGATTTAATACAAAGTCCATAATGTTGTAAATAACTTTATCTCATAAGAAACAGCCAACTCAATTATTTCTCTTGAAAATGTCAAAAAGACCATAAAAAATATTGTTTGAAACAAATGTTGAAATTTATAGTTTTCTACAACCAAATCATGGGCCACATTTTCAACATAACAATGAAGGAGAGAGACAGGCACACAATACATTTTGAGGGAACTGCTTAGAAACTTCCCCATTTAAATTATCATATGGTGGCAAACATTGCAAAATGACAACTGTTCCACTCTGATGTATAATCCTAAATTTGGGGATAATAAATACTTATATTATTGTTGTTGGAATATGAAGTATTGGGAAGACATGAAAATGTTTTAATGGGACTTTTTATTTGAAGATATATTCACTTTATTTGACCAATACATTCAAATTATATTTTGTAATATAGAAGTTTTAACATCATTAAAGTCTTCAGTTTACAGTAATGCCATTATCAATAATACAATGGATTGTCAAAACTCAAGAAATCTAGACAGTTTCATGATATATACAGTATCATATATTTTTTACATAGAAAGATGCATATTCAAAGTGTGCAGTAAAATTGCTCCTGATTTAAAACTCTTATGCATTAATTATTCTTGTGGTCTATTCTAGAAGGCAAGACATTTCATCTTATTCTTTTGAATAGACTATCCAGCCAGTTAAATACAGCATATTCTTCAGACTATTCAGTATGCATGGCCGTGTTTGATTGGGACAATTCACATGAGGGTTGGGCTACCGGTACTCTGAGTGTCCATTAGCAACAAAACTGGTTTTACGAACGTGCGGCGAGCGTTAATAACCAATCAGATTTGCTTTTCATGTACCCATTCTCGGTCCTCGGGTCTCAATCAAATACTGCCCTCATGACAATATATCAGACACAACTACTAAACCCCATCTGCCTATTGATAAATGGTGGTTACATGCATGCTACAAACAGTAATACCGGTATTGGCTTACCTAGGCATCTACTGTTCAGAACAACACTAGTGCCAACTGAGTAGAAGTATTGTGGTCAGAACAAATTCGTACTACGCATATTATCCTTCAAAGAAAAATATCAAGATACATGTACTATTTAATAAATGGACTACATATTGTAATGTTGTTATGCAATACCAATGAGTCTGAAGAAAATGTGTAAGTAGAAGCACCTAAAATATGGAGCAAGTAATAATTAATGTCACACTATTCAGTTGGGAACATACTTTATGCAAAATGATAAAATGAGCTTATAAATACAATGTAAACTTGATTACATGATGAGCATTTTCACCTACACACATTCAACTGATGGAATAACTTACATACATGGTGCACAAAGAACAATCCAACCCTAATATTCCCCCATGGAAATTTCAAAAAAGAAATTGGTAGCCAATTAAGCACATATAAAAATCTCAGGATTGGATAGCATTCATCCCAGTTTGCATCTAACATTCTCTTTCAAATGGGTTAGTAAAGACAGTTTCCTGTATACAATATACAAGCTGGTTTCCCATGGTGATAGCATTAGGAAATACAAAAGCATGTTTATAAGCTGTGTCTATAACAACATTACAGACATGAAAATTGAGGGCAGAATATTAAATGCAATGATAAACAAAAAAACCTACTCTACGAGATATTACTACACAACTAATACCAAATAGCACTTCACAAGATTGATTAGACACGTCTAACCAAAAACCTGAACGATTCTCATCGTGCCTGAGGTGAAGGGCATCTATGTTTACTGTGCAATGAACAGCTTCTCCTAGAATCCTGTGTCAAGGTCGTAAGCAGTCAGCGCTACACATAGATACGTACGTATCTCAATAGTTATTGTCTGATAGACATGTGATGATCGTAAACTTCCAAGATAGCAAATTGTTTCCTACTTCCCAGTGACTGCTTCCAAATACTCTGTACACGCAATCACTCGTCAATTTGTAAATGTCTGAATATTTAATAATAAACATCACATTACTGCTGACCAAACGATAAGAACAAACATCCTTTAAAACCTCCAATTGTTATTAACCCTCGCAGAATTATTTGCTCACTGTCAGTTTGTAAAATGATCTATGTACAAAACTACAAAGTCCAACAACAACCAAAGGGAAGATTTAGAGTTAAAATTTACAATTTAAAGTGTCACTTCTGGAGTTAGAAAGCAACACTAAAACAAATATCAACAGATAACGAAGACATTAATAGGATTAAGTTAAGGAATATAAAGACACGTGCCATCTCATTTACAGCTCACCATTTTTTTTTACAATAACAGACTGGTGAACACTGGGTAGGTCCCCATTGAAGTCAACAGTCACTTTTGTCTTTCCCAGTATGTGTATGGAAGATCTGTTAGAAACGACAACCAATTCAAAATACACACCTCAAAGATTGTTATAACAGTTATAATCAATCTCAGTTGCTCACCAATTGGACATTGAATGCTTACGAATGCAATAAATTTTCATACAAAGTGATCAAGGTATTTTCCAAGAACCAAACAGCCTCAGAAAAGTGCTGCTTTATATAGGTCCTATATTAAAGAGATATTGGATGTTGTTTTATGGCAGGTCCTGATATTACTATGGCTGCAGTTGAATGATAGATGTCATTAGAAAACTGAATGATGTCATGTACAACAAAGACGCAAAAAAAATAAGCCAACATCATTCATTCAGTGATGAGTGACATAGCTTCTATCCATATGTGTTGATGGCAGTCAGCTGATTATACAGAATATGTTCATCGATGGCGTAATTCAAGAACAGAAAATGAACACAGATGTACAAAACTGATATTGGCAAACACTATAGATTATTACTCATGATTTCTCCATTTGCACATTTGTGGGAACAAGTTTTCACATTTCGTCTAAAGTTAAAGCTTTATCACAGATTTCAAATATAGCTTATTTCATTTCCTATGAAGATACCAAGCTTACCAACAATAAAATGTCGGGAAACTAACAAATGGAACCTTAGGCATTGCTTCTATTCTATCAAGTTCATGATGTATAGATGGTCTGAAACATGTTCTTAGACTTATTTCCATAACAAACAAATACTTGTTCAATTAAAATCATTATTGATTACAACTAAGCTGCTAACAAGTCAGCCAGTGTAAAACCAGCCCTATAGTAAACCGTATCTCAGCGGTACTCATAGTGTCCATATCACCAGCGGACACACTCAGTGGACGTCCAGATAGGCAATACAGCCGACAGTACGCTTATCACATCTCTCTCTCTTCTCTTGCTCTCTCCACCACACTTTCCTCCACAGTAGTGTAGACATGTCACTCTCGTCCACGTTGAGTTGTCTTCCATTAGCTGGCATCAGTCATATCAGATTTAATTCTTTTACTATCTCCGTCTTCCGTCATTCCGTCCACTAAGTCGGCTTCCCTCTTGATCGGCCGGGGTCCAGATACCACACTGGGGGCCTGTAACACACAGACGAGTCAGAGTTAATAATAGCCGTTAGTTCTTCAAATGTGATAGTTAGCTATTATACAAATATTGTTTCTCGAAACTCTCATATCTATTACGTTACCATACCCACTCTCATAGTGGATATAGAGCTTCGAGAAACTATATCCTAGGTACTACCCCAAAGAGTGACTGTAGTTGTATCTCCCAAGTATATAGTGAGTTATTAATCTTGCAGTACCATGATAAATCTGGTAAACAACCTAGGTAATCAGCACAATAAATGTTCTTCAGTTGGACGTGCTATAGAACAGCAGTAATGGAGAGAGTTCATTTTGTTGCTGCTGGATAACTGGCAATCAAGGATATCAAGAGTATCTATTTACCTCTGGTAGAAGGTAGGATAAACATTTGCTAAATGAGCAAGATATGCAGGAATCCCCATAGAATAATAAATATAACATGATACTAATATTGGTGTAAATAGAATATGAATATTTCATTGTACAGAATTCCAGTTAATCTTGTTGCTGCTGGGTAACCGACAATGAAGGCTATGAAGGGTATCTATTTACCTCTAGCTCTGGCAGGAGGGAGGTTAATCATTTGCATCAGCACAACTCAACGAAACGCAAGCAAGGATTGCCTATAGTAGAAGTACTAATATTTCTGTCAGTAGAATACCAGATTACACTGTTGCAGCATTGCAGTGAAATGAACTTACCAGGTACTGGCCAGGCTTGACCTCCCCGGTCAGCACGGTGCTGGCAGACACTGTGTACGTCCCTTGTGTGGACGGCACGGCCTGCATGCTGATCGGCTGCACCAACTGGACAGCGGGCTGAGATATCAGCGTCAGGGGCTGCGTCGACTGCCCGGTGGTCACCACCTGCCCTGCTGCCATGGCGATGCCAGGAATCACCTTCATCTGCTTGAGACCAGCGGCGGCTGCGTACTGAGACGTCATCAGTGATGCCACCTTCGCGCCTGGAGGTACAGAGACAAAGTCAAGGAAGGTACTCGCTATATTCCAGCCGATTATGGTCGCAATCAATTATCTTCATCGAGATGTGAAATCCATATTAATTACTTTTAAATAAACTTAAAAGTCGCCACAACTGACTAGTCGTAGCAAACCTAGAAATACACACACATACCCTGAGGGATTTCAACATTCTCATTCTTGATCTCCAGGTGCGTGCCATTAGTGAGAGTGGCGGCTGAAGCGGGTCCGTTGAGGATCACCTGTCCAGGGCTTGAAACGATGATCTGAGGCTTGGTAATCATCGGTGGCAGTTGGTGGATCGCTGTGCCGTTGCTGGTCGTCACCGTCACCGGGGATAGCACGCGGGAACCTGGCAGAGAGAGGAGATAGTATCAGTGTCACAGAGATAGTATCAGTGTCACAGAGAAACTATCAGTGTCACAGAGAACCTACCAGTGTACCTACCAGTGTTGCAGAGAAACTATCAGTATCAGAGAGGAACTACATGTATCAGTGTTGCAGAGAAACTATCAATGTTAGTTACAGTAAATGACTCTTGTCAAAATTGTACTTGAAGATCAGTCTAGGCAACCAACCAGTGAGTGACATCTTAGCAAATACAACAGTACGCGAAACAAATACGACATCAGGCTGGAGTACAACACTAACCGAAGATCACAAACACAGAGATCATATTACAACTTATTCCCTAATATTAACATAACAGTGGCACCAAGAGCAGACAAGCAGTTTAAGCATCATATTCACGGTCAAGTCATAGAGGACCACACAGGAGCTAGACTCAGTGAAGGATGTGCTACCTGCAGGAGATCCTGGTGCAGACTGAGAGAAGCGCAGATCAGCAGCGATGGACTGAAGCGTGGGCTGATGGAACTGATGGTGAGGGAGGTGAGGGTGACCAGACTGGGATACTTCAGTCTCCAGGGAGGCCTCCGGGATGGGGCTTCCTTCCCGCGACATCGAGTCTGGGGTGAACGCTCCAGACATATGGCTAGGCGAGACTGGGGCCGATCTGAAATTATGGCAAGAATATTAATAATAACAAAAGATAAATAATAAGAACATTTTGATTTGAATATAATATTCATTCCTAATATAGTAATTACTAACAATAATAGATGATATTGATCATGATTAAAATTCGATTAAAACAAACCAGTTCATTGCTATCAAAGTACATAATAGTATATAAACTGGCACCAGCTGATACTAGGGTGTATGCGTGGATGTACGAGTGGACTTATTTACCTGGTGGACAAGCCTCCAAACGGTGTTCTGAAGCAGGGGACATGCCGCTGTCGCCGTCTTCGAAAAGCCTGAGCCGTCAACTTAGCTTCTGATGCTGGGTCTATCCGCCAGAATGATCCTTTACCTGGTTCTTCCTGTGAGCGCGGAACTTTCACAAAGTACCGATTCAAGGAGAGATTATGACGAATTGAGTTCTGCAACAAATATATTGCAAATTATAAGTAGATTTTCTTTCAAAAGAAAATTGAGAAATATTTAAAGAAAAAATAGGTCATGTACATAAAGGGAAATTATATAGCCAATGCATTCTAGTTAATGTAATGATACCATTGAAGCAATGCACGTTTAATATGTTTTCTGATGCATGTTCTATTATCTATAATATTTTTATAATGCATCAAGTTGTTCTTACCTGCCAACCTTTGTCAGCTGTTCTATAATAGGGATAATTTTTCGTAATAAAAGCATAAATTCCACTAAGAGTCAGCTGCTTATCGCCTGCTGATGTAACGGCTTGCACTATTAGCTGGGCGTATGAATACGGTGGTTTAGATTCGTCCCTGGGCCCGTCGCCACTGGGCGTGACAATCTGAGGAGAGTCTTTTTCTTCCTTTGGGTTAGCTGCTGCGAATACAGCGTTCAAGTCCGGCACTAAACCGCGATGACTAGCACCTCCACGAGGACTGGTAGGACAGGAGTTGGCAGCACTGCAATGGAAATAATTATATATGTGAGCATGAGACATCAATACAAAGAGACAGAAATGAAGCCAAATGACTAGAACAATGGTGGTGAGGCTGATGAATCACTATTTTTACCAGATACATGTATCTGCAAACAATAACTTATTTCCTAGTTCATGCTGTTTTATGTGCATGCTTTGTATAAATGGTTCTGTGACCATGAAAACATTTAAAGCAACAAATCTTTAAAAAAAAATCCATGAATTTGCAACCACATGTGAATAAAGATTAATAATAATCTATATCTTTATAATCTGTTAACATTCTTCAAGCTGCAGTCAACTGAAGAAGCCAAACAATAATCTTGATGAATCCAGTAAAAGCATACAGCAAACAAAATAAACGACCACGATATGTGTAACAATATCAGGGCATTGACGACATTGCTGATCTCTAACAAATTCAACATTTCAGCAAATCTATATTTAGACACAGATATCGGCCCGGAGGCAGATTCTAAATGTGTATTTCTGCAGGATGTGTTTTAGCTTCCAATAAGTGTGTATTACTACCAGTTGTGCACCAATTACTGTAGTACCTAATTGTGCCTGTAGGTGATGGACAAGGGCTGCTGGCCACCGCCTCCACTTCCGGTATGCTGATCTTGAGTGGCGGCAGGGCTGCCACTTTCTTCTTGGGGGACACAGTGACTGGGCTCTGTGTCACTGGTGGGGCCACCTCTTCCACCAGAGAATGGAAAACTATTTTGATATTGGTACTTGGAAAACGAAGGATGCATCTGAAAATATAATCCAATTGAAATTAAAGCATTGATTAAACTACAATTAAAAAAAATCTATTTGACGTTATTTGATAAATTTGTATTACTCTTTTCATTACAAATGAATCAAACATGAAGAAGTATTTCCCCAAACAAAAATGCCTGTCAACATGGTCAATCTAATGTATGTGGATAAAACATCTGGTTAACAAAAACAAACAGGATGTTTATATTATTCAAAATATTTTTTATACTAAGTACAAAATATCCAAATAGCAAATAGTATTAGATTAAAAAAACTAACAATGTTTTCTTTACATCAACTTAATGTCTTAAATGTTCAACAACCTGCTTAAGAAAGGTAGGCATCAACTGTCCAATGTTTGTAAACAAACCAAGCATAACTGAATACTCTTGTTGTTAATACAAACCAAAAACAACTATCAAATATATGATAAGTACACAAGAAAAATACATAATACTACTAATAGTACAAGATGAGACAATAATTTGGTTAGGATATCTATTTGGATCACCTAAGGTGACCTTTGTTTAGATTGAATTTTTGCTGTCAAAATATTTGGCCATGATGTAACCAGTTCTAGATGATCTCTAACAATGGAACCTAACAAAATCAATACTTAATCTACTCATTATTGAGTCAGCGTACAGATACCAACGAATGATTACAATGCAATTGTATCCAAACGCCAAAATCAATGGTTTGCTTCACGCCGGTAACTTGTATTTTTGTTTACATAGCCGCCATGATGAATCAAGCACATGGTAACAAGATTATAAACACCAAAGGGAAAATACATAATTCCACATTGATTCCACATTTTTGCAAAAGACACATGGCTAAATAACACATATATAGCTTGAGTCATCCTAAGAATGACAAATCACACGACGATAGGCTATCAGCAATCGCAGGCGGCACAGACATGCCGGCGAGTCGATAGAGGCGCGCACATGCAAAACAAAACAACTTACGATCGAGGAAGTTGCAATGGAGGCGCTCCTTTCCGCTGAAATATGCCGTCGATGAAGACTCCGTTCTTTCCGTTGCACTTCATGTAAAAATTAGGCTGCTCGTAGAATATTTCAAGATGCACCCTAGAGATGAAACTTGAATGTCCCATATTGACATCAACCTCGCCTTTGCTGCTATTGCGACCAATAGAGATGCGATATCCCCGCATCATGTACTCAAAGTCTCTACCTTCTAGCCGGGCGATAGCGGTTCCCTTCGATTCTGGCGTCCATGATATCTTGGATGGACTTGATGGAGCTGATTTGAGGGCTAACAAGGCATATGCGTCGTTATCGGACGGCTGACTAAATGCAGACATCGTGAATGAATCGTGTTTTCCAACACCAAAATGGAGGAAAACAAACTTGCCTGTTTACATCAAGAAACTACACCCACAATGCACCGCGAAAGCGTGGCCACGGCATGGGGAGCTAAATACTATTTTCAGCACTACTGTTATTCAATCGTGCGTACTTCTGCTTGCCCATGCTTGTTAAAACACGGCAAGCTGTCCGCCGTGAATGGATGTGCATAGATTTTACTGTATGTATAAGCTAATTGATTGAAAGCCAATCAACCATCATAAATATGTGACCATATAGTTAATACTCGTTAATATAGAAAGATAACAAATATTATGTTGCTTTTGTGCAACAAAATAACTAATGCGTTTCAAAACAACATAACAATGTTATATATAGATTTGCCGTTTTGTGTGTGTGTGTGTGTGTGTGTGTGTGTGTGTGTGTGTGTGTGTGTGCGTGTGTGTGTACTAAATAGAATAGGTGTGCCACCATTCAGTTACATTGATGCACTGCCCGTAAACTATATCTACTTAACTAAACATTATTTAGCTCTATTTAGTTCAGTTAAAAGCTATATACAAGTACTGCAAAATTATTATAAATATGAACAACTTCACTATATCTATATATAGTTTATTTGTCTGTCTGTCTCTCTCTATCTCTTTCGCTTTCTCTCTCTCTCTCTCTCTCTCTCTCTCTCTCTCTCTCTCTCTCTCTCTCCCTCTCTCTTACTCTCTCTCTCAGGAAATATATCAGTATTTAGCTTAACTAATAAATATTATAATAGATAGTCAAACCATAGATCCTAAAATGGCGACATAATCTTTGCATAGGTAAAAAGGTCACTAACGTGTTGTTATAATAATATTATGATACAACTTTCCCCGACAAATATTAAATAAAAAGCGGGTCATGTTTAGAATCATACTCTCGCGACACAGCGATAACATAATGTCAATATAACCAGCTGATAACATTACAGCAGTCAGGAGGAAATGGTTTAGAACATTGGGGATTCAGCGTCATATTGTAGATTTCGATTCATGTGTTTACCCGAGGTAGGGAAAGAATACAGAAAATTACAATATATAGTATTTCGTCCGGTAGCTTGTCCTCAAGCTCTCCTGACAGCAATAACACATCAGTCTGTGCTATACGCCGTCACACTACGAGGGGTTTCGCGTGTTCAACATTATAAGGAATTTGATTG
>JAUTBQ010149280.1:0-14308 GCA_032361185.1 Lepetodrilus ovalis | reverse complement strand
TTCTGATGTCATACCGTTGTCATACCTTTACCATTCGACCAATGGCCATGACATCCATCCCCATGACCTGTGCTTTACATTTGCATGAAACAATATATATGCTGAGTTAGCATTACAGACAATATTATCACACTATTATAATAGACTACTAGATACATTTCCCCGAATAATCTAATCGACGATATGGCCCATATTATTGAACGTGGTTTAGTGTAGACCTGGATTAAGGTTAGTCTGGGTTTACGGAAACCTAGACTCTTGGTTTTGCAAACATTATATTATAGAAAACAGGTCCAAATTCAGTTTCCAGTAAACTGCTTTCCATAATACCGTTTTAAGGTTAAACTCGTGTTTTAGAGCTATACCTGGTCCAGACCGCGTTCGATAATATGGGTCTTTACATTGTTGACTTCAAGACCTTGCTTACATCGACATATTCCTGGCCGTTTACATATTTCTAACAGTGCAATACCACTAACGAATTCTGAATACTTATAAACCCCAATACATTATTGTCTTGCCTATGATACATGTCTTAGGTAGCTAGTCGGTATATAGGTATTAATGTACCTACCTATGCATATATCGATAGCTGGATGTATGGATAGCAAATAGTAGATAGATCTAAATACCTATAGTGGTATTTATCTTTGCAATGCAATTATCTACGCATGTTCAGGTGTTCGTGGAGTACTATACAGTGAACGGGGGACAACTCTGTATAGAAAATTACATGTATTTGAGAAGTAAAATCAGAATATATGGTGTGTGTATGCCCGAGGCGCGTTCAAGCTACACTACTATGATTCTGTTTTAAAATAGAATATCTGGTGGTTAGTGGTTACATTATCAAGAGATGGAAGTAGTATTGTCTCTAGAAGAGGACGAAGAGGACATTTCCAGACGAGGCCATCTCTAGAACAGGACATCTTTGGAAGAGGACGATGATATATCTAGAAGAGGGAATATCTAGAAGAGGACAAAGAGTACATCTCTAGAAGAGGGGAAATCTAGAAGAGGATTTCTCTAGAAGAGGGAATATCTAGAAGAGAACATCTCTAGAAGAGTGAATATCGAGAAGAGGACAAAGAGGAAATCTAGAACAGGACATCTCTGGAAGGGGACGGCGATCACAGCGATGGAAGAGGACAAATAGAAGAAGCAGATGTCGTTGTGATCCAGCGAGAGGTAGTCTACTAACAAGACAATAATTATGCCTCGAATAATCATTTTAATATTTCCAGTGAAAACATCCATGGTTTAACACCTCGTGTATGATGTTATTTGCATGGTCTCTTCATAAATCGCCACTGTCCATGTTGCTGTATTAGCCTGAAGATTAGCTGTATCTTGGGATACTATCATTAGTGGTGCATCTTTGTTAAATGCATTATGACGCTATTAGGATAATTGATCGTTTATATTTTTACAGCATTCTAAAGACGACCGTGTACACTTCTCTGCTCAGTTTACGGATTATCGAAAGTATGCGACCACAAAATGGCGACCCTCCATAGGTACAATATCAAGTATTCATTAAGCGTAATATACTTCCGTTTATTTTCACATTGTTACTATTGTAATTTTCCACTTTGCTGGAACTATCTGTCACGCGTCTGTCTTCGTGAGACTAGTACGTTTACACTTGTGTCTATTTTTAAATATACCAGCTAAAATAGTTCTGTTATCTAGAGACAGATAGGACAATCGACGTATTCCATTCAGTTCAGTTTCATTCCATATCCGATATGTCTTGGACAGCCTTCGTTATAACAGTGGTAGG
The DNA here is from genome assembly GCA_032361185.1 of Lepetodrilus ovalis. NCBI lineage: Eukaryota > Metazoa > Mollusca > Gastropoda > Lepetellida > Lepetodrilidae > Lepetodrilus > Lepetodrilus ovalis. The sequence goes on along the minus strand of JAUTBQ010149280.1, from coordinate 12,525 downwards.
TGCAACACTTTTAAGCGCAACCAATCAGTGTGTGCACAACTGCACATTGTCACAACAAATATAGTATTTTACAAATGTGTTTGCTGTTTCAATATGTTTCTTATCTTGGCGTATGGAACACACATTGACTAGGCGGTATTTCGGTCAATATGTTGAACTCAATATAATGGTAGCTTTTAGTTCTAAGCTTAGTCACCATAATGTATATATAATGGCATTTTCATGCTTATAGTCTGATCAAAAGTGCTTTACAACATACGATAAATATACATTAATAATATAGTCACATGGTATGCTTGGCTACTATGAAATATTCTTTACAAAAATGTAAGTGATAGGGCTCTAAATCTAATACATATGTATAATGTATAACATAATATTAGTACAGTAACATTATATGTGATACAAATTAGAGATATTGTGTTATGCACAAAATAACGAGCCATAGTTGCATAGTACAATTTTAAATATACACATCTGGATCACTTCATTCTAAGAGAGTCCATATTATTTGGATTTTAATTATTATTGTCAAATTTATTCACTGAGACACGCCAACTAACGTATCCGTGATACACGGCGATCGAAAACTAGTATTTCACCATATAATAACTACAGTGCCTCTCGATATAGCACGGTCCGATACACATCGGATTCGGATATAAGGCGGGGTCAGACGTGGATCCCATTTTCATTTTCGTTATTTCCCTGCAATATCGTATTGGGCGGGTAGTATGACGCTGGGGGTGGTGGTTATGTCATGGATCCCAACTTCAACATTATATCGATGGTAGTTTTCATGTATTTGATATTACCATTACATACTGCACACACATGGAATTCCATTCAATATTTACAAATATTACATAAACAGTCATCTCCCCCTAGGGAAATATACGAATCTAGGAAATGGACATACACGACACCCGGTTTCACTACATCTCCAGTTAGCCCCAGAACTTGGGCTGAAGATTCAAGGCTTAAATGGTCATGTTCCGATGTGGAGGTTTACTTTGACATAAGCGGTGACATAACAATGGGTCATCTGATGATGTAACCGTGATGGAATGGGAAACCATCACCGTGGAGACAGATGTGGTGACATTACGCTGACTCGGCAAACTCGGTAATTGGTTATCCAATGGCTGAGCTGTGATGGAAACTGAAGACATCAAAGGTCAAAAGAGTTATAAATATCTGTTAGAATCGGCAAAGACAGATGTCAAATAAATATACCTTTCAGGATTTTGTCTCATCATACAATCAAAATACACAAAACACAAAACAAACAGACAAATTCCACGAGATGAATACTTTCTGACACAAAGAAATCTATCTTAATGGATATTTTCTGGCATAATGAAATGGAATATGTAATATATGTATTACAATATATAACATGGCGCTGTCAGGAAGACTGGAGGGGAATTGTATATAATTGATAGTGTTCGTGATACTAAGATCAATACTTGTTAATTAACACACATGTGACATTATTACTGAGTCTGGAACATACGGCCACCCACTCACAATCTTATTACTTAACTCTCATTACTTGACCAGTAACTTGAGATCTACAAGATCTCACACAACATCAAGTTACTGACATCAGATAGGTTGCAAGCAATCATACATTTTCTTTGCTGATTTACAAACTAAAAAAAATATATATAATTAAAAATACCACAAACAAAATTAAGAAAAAAGATGCAACATTTAGGTAAGTTTACAGTAATACTGAAATTTGGTACAAGAACTACTAAAAGAAATATATAGATTTATTGCAAATGATTCCAGCAACCTTAAAATATGACATCCCAGCCTGCAAATCGTGACATACAATGTCGAAACGATGTCAAATTGATGTTGAAACATCAGCAATGTCGTGATGTAAAACCAACATATTTTTGACATTGTATCGACATCATATGCCGTGATGTGCCGGCTGGGATAGGACACATTTTATATCTCAAAGTATTCAATACCAATTTCATGTTCAGTTGCTAAATTGTCCAATGCTAGCTTTAAATGTGAATGTTACCAAACTGACTTCTAAAGATATGAATATTCAAATTCTGGATACTGGACTCTGCTTGCCCAACAAACTATTATATATATACCATCCAATTGTACTCGCCTAACAGCTATCTACATTGATGACGTGCACAGCTGTCCAATGTGTTCTCTGACTCAATCAATTACAGTAATTTGAATTCAAATATATCCAGAATCAAACAAAGATAACATTTTTCAATTTCATACTTTCTAAGTATATATTCAGAGTACCTGACCCTTGACCTTGACCTTCCGACACAGCATATATGCTGGAAGTATTATTGATTAAGCATTCAGAATATGAAATTGATGATGCATGGTAACATTTCAAGGTCACCAATTATTGTTAGTAACATCTCCAAAATACGTAAAATAGTATATATATATATATTTCCAATTCAAGTCAATTTTGTTATACAACCTCTCACAAGGCATTTAGCTTTTTGTGCACCCAACATTAGCTAGATCAGCAAGGCAAGGGTATCACTAACATGAAGCTAATCCCCAAACATATGATTTTTCAAAGAACGTTATAAACAAATAAAAACTTTGATAAAGACAAACAAAATAAAACAAATTACGAAAGCTTTTCTCCTAATGGACTAAACATAATCATTGATGTTATCTGGTTACTTCCAATATGAAAAAAGGATAAAAATGGACTACCATTTACAGAATTACACGCGACATTGTATTCAGAAATTTCGCACGATCCAACTTGGCATAGATTCCTCTTGCCATTAATTTTCCAGCTATTCCAATGACAAAAAGCAATTTATCTATATGTATGTACAGTGTCCCCTTGATATAATATGGTTTGATACACCGTGCATTCGGATATAAGGCGGGGTCAGACGTGGACCCATTTTAATTTATTTTTATTTACCTGTACTATTGTATATGGTGGGTACTACAAGGCGGGGTTATGTCATGGACCCCAACTTCAGCATTATATCGAGGAGACACTGTATTTAATCAGATCAATAGTACTGATAAGTATGAAAGTGATCGATGTCCATTCAGTTATTTCGGTCTGATTATTAAGAACAATTAAGGGACATATGACTATACTGAGCATCAAGGCTTAACAAAGACGTCCTGGCAAGAACACACTGGAATGACCTACCAGTATACAAAATATCAGCCATGTAGTTACTGTAATTAATCTAATAATTGAAACCTTCCAAGTTAATTGTCAAAAAAAAATATAAAAAATTCTCACCCTAAAAATACAAGCATTGACCTTTTTTTCAAATCTTAATTTTCTAAATATTTGAACACATTTTTCAAATTAAAACTTTTATCTGAATTTTTTATTTATTTTTAGAAATCCTTTATTTCTTTACCATTTCAATTACATACAACCATATCTTGTACTTGAATTTGGTTGTCCCTAATTATACGAACATAAATCATTTTCCATTTTCATCATTTTCTAATAATTCGAACAGCTACAAATTCAATTATTAGAGTAATTACGGTATACATCATATCAGAAATGTAGCTGCATCAGTGGTCATTGAAATTTTAAGTCAACAAGACTTGATTTATTTATTCAATAATAACCAAATAAAATGTGTTTTTTTTTTAATTTGTTTTATTTATTTATTATTTTTTTATTTTTTTAATTGTCTGCAACTGCTATCTCTATGAGGTAAAAAAAATCCCTTCTGGGTAAGAATCACTATCTTATTATTTTTCTTATCATTTCTTAATTGAAAACTTTAAGCTTGTGGTCCAATGATACAGCTAGGCTATCCAATCTGAAGACACCTGAATGTACATGCATGTCAACTTCACATGACATGGCATACAAATCATCTGTTAATACAGTAATAATAGGCCTATGTATAAAATGTCCAGGATATATATACCGTCAGTAAAACGCATGAGAAATGAATACGATGTCAAAACCTTTGTAGAATAGCCGAGCACAATCTAAATTTTTACCTATTCGAAACCAATAACTGCAACAACAGGGCACACAATCTCTGACAAAATCTGCAGAGTCGGCAAGAATTGTTGGCCGCTCAGCATGTACAAGCAATATACCTCTGATTTATTGGTCCCACTGTGTCCAAGGATAGTTTACTACCCAATTAATTACCAAACTGGTTTTAATTACCCCCCTTGATGGCAAGGTCAAGACCTTCTGGCTGGTGGATACTCACACCAAGTCCCCAACACTGGACATAACTGTACCTCTTCAGCACCTGATCAGTTATAGTACAGCCTACCATTGCCCATCTCGTCTAGAGATAAATTGCATGGTTTTCGAAGGTGAAATGTCGTTAATGTGACCACCCTCTTATTTGAATACCAGGAATCTTACACACAAGTCTGCCATAATGATAACCCTGGATCCATGGCTCTGGGCTCTGGTCATCATGGTAGATGGTATTTAACGAGTATTGATGCTCAAAGTCTTTAATGAGTTTAGCATCTTCCCAGAGGTGTTTCCTTCCGAGCAGCAGACTACCTACCACTCCAGATGCTGCACCGGAATCCCATTAATTACTTGCAACCTAATCTGATTCGCGTTCTGGTGGACAATGAAGAAACCCTAGCTCTCTATTAATCTATGCTAACATATACGCACACCCGGTCCTTTCATCATCAGTTTGTGGTATTTCTCATATTACAACTCTCATTGTAAATGTACACTGTGCAATGGTTTAAAAAATAAATAACTCGATATGCTGTGTTATAATTATGTTGTACATGTAGATAAAGAAATATAGTTATATGAAGCATAGACAAAAGTGTTGCAAAAAATTCTTCTGATTATAATTGCATAAACATTTAATCTGCATGATCTTTCTCTCTCTCTCTCTCGCTACCCCCTCTCTCTCTCTCTCGCCCTCTCTCTCTCTTTTCTATCTCCCCATCTCTCTCCTAGCCATTCCCCCCCTCTCTCTCTTTCTCTCTCCTAACCTTTCCCATCCATTATGTTCCTCATCACAACCATGACTCCAAATAATTTAAAGGCTAAATGTATTTAAATACAAATAAAATGTTACCTATGTTATTTGTTTGTCATAGGTGAAGATATACAGATATATGAAGATTAAAACTATTACATCAACAAAAAATCTGCTTCGGCCAAATTAACCCTTGATCTACCCCACCCCCTACCACAATCCCAACCCTGCCAAATCCTACTAACCTAACCTTGCCCAACCAAATGTTTCACCTCAGTCAAATCAACAGGTGCCCTTTAATTTGCTCTTATGAAGGTGTTCTGATTGAGTGGGCAATGAACACAAGGCAAGTGAGGTGGAAAGTCTGCTAAGTCTGTGAGGTAACACCACTTCAAGTGAGATAATGCATTCAGTCTGCCGCTGATGTAATAGTGAAGGGTTCAGATATCTACCCTGTCATGTCCCATATGAGGTAACCACTGCTTTTCTTTCCTTTCTGTGGGCAGGGAATTAGAGAGATAGCCAGTGGAAATTGATAACACAGTGGTGGGTGTTAATTAGAGAGGGCAGTGTCCTGTTTGGTAACCAGAATGTTACCCTAGAAATTACTTTATCCAGTAAACATATAAACTTACCGGAAATAACTCTTAGAATTGCTTACAATAAACACTTTCTTGGGATGTTACATTACATCTTGATTTTAGGAACAGTAAAAATAATGTTTCCTCGTTTATGTTACCTGAGAAATTACTATATTTTGGTACAAATGAAGATACTGGAATTAATTGCTTGCAACAAAATGATTTTTGGGGATGTTACATTGCATCTTGATTGTAGGAACAGTAAACATAATTTTTCCACATCGATGCCATGGGTATTGGAGTGTTAAGAAATGTTCAACAACAACAACAAACAGTTGGTCTTCTATCAAATGGAACAGCTGTAGAAGCAAGGTGTTGCTAGGAAAATTGACCAGGGATAATGAGTGAACATTGTAGGACTGTTAGTGTATTTTGAGTATGCATGATGTACCATAATCTAATGGAGGTCAGCAACATAGGAGAGTAAACTAACTACTATTACAACATTTTATATTTACGACAGATGAACCAGTTAGGCAATAATTAAACTTTGCAATTATACACCACATTATTTCCTCTTTTTCCAATACCCATATTCTTTTTGTTTATGACTTGCAGGAAAGGTGTGCACATATTAAAGTAATGAAATACATCTACAATATTATGCTTGACTGCTATATCATGATTTAGAATGAACATTTGAATAGTTGCCATGATTGTGTGTTGATATGTTTTCTTCGTACAGTATTTCAGTAGTCTCTTAATGGTTTGCTTATGATTGAAGGACAAGATGCAACAAAAAAGTGCTACAATAATACCCATAAGCCATGGCATAAATTTGTAATAATATAATTTCCTGTCACTCATGGTATTTTATCTTTATGTTGATCAGGGGCCTATTCCACACAGCGATCACAGTGCTACATTTTAATGTATAGGAGTTATGACTGTTCTGTGGAACAAGAGGCTCGAGGTCGTTACGCTTATTTTACTTTATCAACTCCCTGGGGCTAATAAATTGGTGGTATCTGTTCTGGGGTAGGCATACAAGACTATCCCACCCTCTTCCTACTGTCCCACTCTATTTCTATGGAACTGTCCTTGGTGAAGATACTGGATGCTATCTAGCCATCTGTATGTATATTGAGTTTCACAACCGAGCAATTAGCCTTTGTCAACCATACAAGGTGCTGTCGCGTGAGGTGCATGTACGTGTCTTATTTTACACATAGCGAATTAAGGAACTCAAGAAAATTATGTAAATAATGTGCATTAGTGATGGCAACATATGGCGGCTTAAGCACCACAGATGGGGATACAAGGAAGAGATATAGATTAGTTTCCTCAATTAACAAACAATTTTCAACCCGAGGTGCGGTAGAATTTGCAAATAATTTAATTGTGTGTCATATTCCCAAGCTAGGGTTGATCGGGTCCAGTACTGCATTGATCGGGTCCAGTACTGCGTTGATCGGGTCCAGTACTGCGTTGATCTGGTCCAAGGGAAGGGGCAGGGCTCAACTGTGGTTAGGTGTGTGTGGTGGGGGAGGGAAGAGCTGGGCAGGGTAGAAAAGGAGACTCAGATTTCAGTTTCTTCAACTGAGATGTGACAAATTGCTGAGATACATGTACAAGTAGTTTAATAATGTCATATTCCCAAGCTATGACAGTGGAGAGTTGCAACCAGTGAGAGCTGTTTCGAGAGTGGGATGGGGGTGGGGGAGAGGGTGGGGGAGAGGGACGAGAGACTTTGAGGGAAAGGGCAGAACGCGGGACTCAATTTTCACACCGAATCTTCAATTAAGGGTGAATGCGCTTGGGAGTGTGTCTTTGGGTGGTGTTTGAGGGAGTGTAGATCAGGGTGGTGTTTGAGGAGGGTGTCTGAGGGAGGGTTGTAGTTGGTGGTGTTTTGGGGACAAGTGTCCCTTGGGGTAGTGCTTGAGAGTGTTGCTGAGGGTATTTGAGAGATTGTGTCTGGGGTGGTATTTGAGGGAGCATGTCTGGGGGTGGTATTTGAGGGAGCATGTCTGGGGGAGTATGGGAGTATGGGGGTGGGTAATGGGGAGTGTGGAGTCAAGGAGAGAAACAGGGCTCAATTTCCACACTGTATCTCCAACTAAGGTGTGATAAATGTTTCATATGTAACTTAATTATGTCATCTTCCCAAGGCCAAATTTGTACAGAGTTGCAGGCAGGTCTTCATAGCCAATGGGGCAATTGAGACCTGGAGGTGGATACTAATTATCGCCTCCGCACACCAGCTGTGGTAATAGTTGGGGTGGGGGAGTGGGTGAGGTGGGGGTCAGTGTAGACACTACAGTTACATCATACCACTTACCTAACCCACTGGTCAGCCTTGTGGTCAATCTTATGGTCACTCTAGCGTTTATAATGTGTCTGGGAGAGATAGACTATCTCTACTGGAGGGACAGACTCAGCTGGTTTATGGGCAAGGGTGAAACACGAGGTTTAGAGCGAGATGGTATGTCTAGGGTACGACAGCAAGGCTAGGACAAGATGGTAAGGCTAGGATGGGACAGTTATGGCTGTGATGTGACAGTAGAGGCTAGAGTGAGACAGTTGAGGCTAGGGTGAGACAGTTGAGGCTAGAGTGAGACAGTTGAGGCTAGGGTGAAAGTTGAGGCTAGGGTGAGACAGTTGAGGCTAGAGTGAGACAGTTGAGGCTAGGGTGAGACAGTTGAGGCTAGAGTGAAAGTTGAGGCTAGGGTGAGACAGTTGAGGCTAGAGTGAGACAGTTGAGGCTAGGGTGAGACAGTTGAGGCGAGGGTGAGACAGTTGAGGCTAGAGTTAAACAGTTGAGGCTAGGGTGAGACAGTTGAGGCTAGAGTGAAACAGTTGAGGCTAGAGTGAAACAGTTGAGGCTAGAGTGAAACAGTTGAGGCTAGAGTGAAACAGTTGAGGCCAGGGTGAAACAGTTGAGGCCAGGGTGAGACAGTTGAGGCTAGAGTGAAACAGTTGAGGCTAGAGTGAAACAGTAAAGCTAGACTATGGTCATCCTCGCACAACAGGGTTTCTTATTCCGCTCACTCTTCATGTTGTACACCCTGGCACACATCTAGAGAGAAACCTCGCAAACAGTCCAATAGGAGCTATAAATAGAACAATGACAACATATATTTCTTTGGATAGATCTTTACAGCAATTTCATCGGGAAAATGATTTCATTGGTTGGCTGTTTGCACAGGTTTTTCCCTAGATGTGTGCCAAGGTGTATGGCACGATGAGTAAGTGGAATAAGTACCACTTGAGTGCGAGGATGGAGGATGGAAGATGTAGACTAGGGTGGGAAACTAAGGCTCAAACGAGACAATTAAGGCTAGGATGAGACAATTAAGTTTACAGTGTCAGTTATTGCTAGGGCGAGTCAGTTATGCACAACTTTGATCCATGACATTGATCCATCACACACAGACTATTATGTAGCATTGCAAAGTTACAAAGACATTAAAAAATACGTTCTTTTAACATTGCTCACCTTGATTGAAATTGTTAATATTGATGCTTTAATCATCTAAACAAAATAATTCATGGAAGCAATAATATACTCTCTCTCTCTCCCCCCCCTCTCTCTCTCTCTCTCTCTCATATATATTATAACAGTACTCTGTTTTAATGCTGTATATGTCCAACATTTTTGCATGAGAAATTACTCTTGTTAATATTGTACAATCAATGTATTCATTTTGTGAAGATAAATCATTTAAATTCTAGATCATGTTTGTATGAACTTAAATGGCAAAACAATATTGCATGCAAAAATAATAATCTAGTTTTATGCATCCTACACACACAATATTTCAGCACAATAGCGTATCTCAAGTCCATATCAAATCATTGTGCTGAATGGTCATAACTGACACTAGTATAGGGCTTCTATATGTGCATGAAATCAACGTCAACATTAATATATCGCAATCCATGCTGCATATGCAACCGTCATACTAGCGTAGACCAAATGGTTTTAATAAGCATACTTTCAGCGAGCCTGGAGGTTGACAAATCAATGTCGACATTAATACAGCTCTACACAGTCTCATAAACAACCTCTCGTACAAAGAGAAAGCCCCAATATCATTATCTCATATCCATCGTGGTTTCAAACAAGCATTCTCATTGCCAGGGCCCTGGATTTTCATAGGCTTTCTGTACTGTAGAACCCAAAATCTTTCAACTCCAATCTATACAATCTGCAAAGATTTGTCTGAGGCCAAACAAATTAAATAGTTGTTTTCTGTAATTCCACAGACCCAGATTTTGATGTATGGCTGAAGTACCTTTATTAGAATAAGGTGCCCGAAAATAGTTGTGTTTCACTTTAAAGTGAATAAAACACCAAATTCATAAGTTAAAGAAATGATGATCCCAGACCACGTACAATGATAGATTTCCTTCCAAATTATTTGTTATTGATAAATTGGATAATTTTCCGGGCAGTCATTTAATTTTTTTTTACACAACTTCTAGGTGTATGAGACTTTTCAATGGTCGGATATCATACCGACCAATTACAGCTTATGCTTAAAACCATGTGACTAACAGAGTTAAAACACGCTATTTGGAAAAAAATCTATCGTTTATCATTGACAGAATAAAAAGGATTTATTTTGATGCGTTTGCTTGGCTTTTCATGCCTGAAAGCTCAGACTTTTACAAACATAGCCCTACATATTGCATATGAGCAATAATAATAAAGGGCATATGTAAAAATCGCCTATGTATAAGAGTCCTTTAATACAAGAATAGGTGATTTATAGACCAAAAGAAAACAGATGAAATCATATTCTACATTATAGCACAGTGGACCCCCATTTATCCGGACTTCGGATAACTGGTTCCATCACTATCCGCACAATTTTTACTGGGAACCATAAATCAGTCTTCCTATGTAAAATGACTGAGACATTCCGGAAATTGACTGTATACACTTATCACATCATAAATTATATAAAAATTACATTATAATAAAAAAAAACATTTTGCTACCTACCGACCCACAACCACACTTCTCAGGGATATGCTACCTAAAACCACAACCACATTTCTTGGGGACATGCTACCTCAAACCACAACCACATTTCTTGGGGACATGCTACCTCAAACCACAACCACATTTCTCAGGGACATGCTATCCAAAACACAACTATTTTTTCATTTTTGGCCTGACCAGGAATTAAGGACTCCCGTAGATTGGCACAGTACAGCTATATACCCCAAGACTGGGGAGAAACCCAGCGGTCAGGCTTCACTAATACCTATGGTCAAGGTGTATTACTCTGGCGGTCAAGCACTTGTACGTAGCTAGCCCACAATAACAGGATCAAAATGCTGAGCCCATGTCCATAGTAAGGAACAAAAACCCCAGCTTCAGATATTGATCGCAACTTTCCCTGGCCAAGGGTCACTCGAGGACACGAACGGGACCACTGCTGGTGGTCATCTGTGGTGGACATTCCTTCGGTCAGTGGTCTGGATATTAACAACTACTTGGACACATAGCTTCATAGGCGTGTACAAGGATTAGTGAGGATTGATCAAGTCGTAGGCATTGTTGGAACTGTTAGAATGCAGTCAACACAAGCTCCCGTTGTTTTCATTCATTTCCTAATCCTTTACATAAAGTCAATTCATGAAAATAACATATTGTAAATCATAAAATGTTTGCGTCGTTAAACTTTAGCGACTGATGGATTATCGACCTGTTAGCATCATAAAAAGTTAACGAGCTCGTTCATGTTTAGAAATAATTTTAGCAATTTCTTCATGTAAGTTTATGTTAAATTACTATTGTTTAACACTGTTGGTAACAAAAGTATCAACAATAACTAATTACACGTGTATATAGGCGAAATACTCACAAAAACATAAAACCATTGCACACGTACATCTATGGAATACTCCTTGGAAAATATGCGAGTGCAATGTCAACCTCTAAGAGCAACTTGTTAAATTTGTTAAAGTTTTACGCTTGCTAACATTTTATGATTTACAGTATACAGCAGAGATATTTCATTCTTAATTTACTTTACCAATATAACAAAAATCATATGTGCAGGTGAACATATGCACATTCCAAAGCTATTATTACATACCTTATGTTACATTACAAATTATATTATTCAAAGCAGGATTGCAGGTGAAATTGGAGGAATGCATATTGATCATTATTAAAATTGGAATTAATAATTTGTTGAAATTGGAAGCATTTTAATGACGCATGAAGGTTTAATGAAATGGAACCAGAGACCATGACATAAGTCTGGCTGACATTAATGACTGCCATAACAGTCATAACCACAGCCACAATAATTACAATCACAGTCACGGCCATAGCCAGCACCAAGTTACAGTAACCACAACTATTTATATAAATAACAAGGAGAGGGCCATCCTCGCACTCCAGAGTTACTGATTATGCTAGCACTCCACATTAACCCTGGCTGACATCTAGGGGAAAAGCTGCGCAACACAGACAAGGAGGTAAAAATAGAACCATTTTCAGTGACCAATCAAAATAATTATAACATAACCCACAATGCAATTTACTTGCATGAATGATACATGCTATTTCATTGGATGATTTTCCAGACCTTATGAGCGGGAAAATGATTTCATTGGTTGGAGTTTTGCGCAGCTTTTTCCCTAGATGTCAGCCAGGGGTACCTGTGGAGTGCTAGCGTAACAGGTAGCTCTGGGGTGAGAGGATGATCTGCTCAATGAAGACACTAGTAAATAAAGCTACAAAAGCCCTCTTCTGTCTTTTAAAAAAGCATGTAACCTTTCTATGCCGTTAGACTGAATTATTAACGCATGATTTGATGTCATGATTGTGCCCTTTTTATTATATAGTTGCGAAATTTGGGGCTATGAACATTTAAAGGCATACAATCACAGATTTTTATGAGCACGTAGCACTATATATGAGTAATAAATGTAAACTACATTCATTT
>JAUTBQ010149279.1:0-32541 GCA_032361185.1 Lepetodrilus ovalis | reverse complement strand
GCGCTCGTAGCTCAGCTGGATAGAGCATCGCCCTTCTAAGGCGAGGGTCTCAGGTTCGAATCCTGACGGGCGTACCATTTTTTACACGATATTATGAGCAAAGCTCATCATATCTACGCTAACCGCTGAGGTACTAAAGCTGTTTGTTTCTGAACGAAACAAATATGTTTTATTTGTGTTTTTAAGTGTGTTAGTATTTTTTTAGCAAAAAAGAGGTATTATCTTTTTTGTATTACTTGTGCGGACGTGGTGGAATTGGTAGACACGCCAGACTTAGGATCTGGTGCCTCACGGTGTGAAGGTTCAAGTCCTTTCGTCCGCACCATCTTCAAACCCCTACTTTTAGGGATTTAATCACTTTAAGATTTACTTTGGTTCTACTTTGGGAGATACTTCCTTTAGTTTTTTAACGACCCTAGCTGGATTTCCTATAACCATGCTCCATGGTGGTACATCTTCTCTAACAACGCTTTGTGCTCCTATGATAGAGCCTTCACCGATAGTTACACCTTTGATGATAACTGAGCCAAATCCTATCCATACATGGTCTTTGATGATAACTGGTTTGGTATTTACTTTATCCCAGCATTTATCTACTAGCAAGTGTTTGTTGTTGCTTTGTGAGAGTACTAGCTTGTCAAAGTCTTCGATTCTGTCTTTGTAGTTTGTAGAGTGTGATGTATGATCCATGATAGTGCAGTCCCATGAAATCATCACATAGTTACCTATTTCTATCTTTGTTCTTGCCATCAATTTAGCTCCATCATGGATAAAAGTATTTTCACCGATGATGACTTCTCCCTGTTTGCTTTCAAAGTTAAAAAAAGCACCGACTAGAGAGTTTTTACCTATTTTGATTTTGTTTGTATCGTTTATCCTAAATCTTATGCCACTCATCAGATAGGCACTCTCATCAACTTCTATAAGCGGATGTTTTTTAACAAATTTTTGTGGATTAAATGTAATTTTTCTATAAATCTTTCCTAGTATCTCTCTCACTGTTTTCCTTTAGTTTATAAAACTCTGTAGCATCTTTTTGAAATATATCACTTTTTATATGTTCAATGGATGGATATTTTTTAAAAACCTCTTTTTGTAGAGGTACACGATAAACTAGGTAGATAGTTTTTTTAAATTTTTTTGTCTCATCTATAAGTTTAGGTAAAATTATGTCAAAAATCTCACTGGAAAAAGGGTTGTGAAAGTAGATAACTCTTGTATTTGGTGGGGGTATGTAGTTGATTGCATCCATATGAAGAACTTGGATGTTTTTTAGATGAAGTTTTTGAATATTGATGATACTTGTTTGGTATAACTCTTTAGCAAACTCTATACCGATAACTTTTTTAAATCCATACTTTTTAGCATGAATGATTAGTTTTCCTTTTCCACTACCATAATCCACAAAAATTCCATCTAAAATTGACTTATCCCATGATATTAGCAAATCAAATATATGAGTAACCGTACTTTGAGTAGAGGAGCCACACATGGTTGCATATGAATGGTTTGGGCTTTGTATCTCAACATCATCTAAGGATTGAAATGAAAAATCAACACCAATAAGTTTGTAGTAAACATTTTTAAAAGTTTTTCCTAAAGCCTTGATAAATCCATCTTTTCGAGCGATTGTAATCACAAGTTTTAGGTTGGTAAAAATACCCCTATCATAAGTATAGATTATTTTTTTCATATACCATTCTATCATTTTGTGATAAGAATTTTAGTAATTTATACAATCTACATTTTAAAATTAAGAGTTTTTAACGGAGTTGTTACATTTTATGTTTATGTTATAATATTCCTATGAATAAAAAACAAATTAAAAATATAACCATCGTTGGTGGTACACATGGCAATGAATTTACAGGTGTTTATCTAGCAAAGTATTGGCTTAACAATGCTTATAAAGTACAAAGACCAAGTTTTGATACACAGGTAGTTTTTGCCAATCAAAAAGCTTTTAAAGAGGTTCGTCGTTATATAGATAGGGACTTGAACCGTTCTTGTTCACATGATTTGTTAAATTCATCTGTATCATCGCATGAGCAGGGGTTAGCACAAGAGTTGAACACTACCATAGGCCCAAAGGGTAAAAATGATAAGAACTCTGATTTTGTTATAGATATGCATACGACTACTGCTAACATGGGAGTTTCTCTTGTTGTAAGTAATGATAGTGAACTTACTTGGATTGTGGCTACTTACCTATCTGAACAATTTCCTGAGTTAAAGATATATCGTTGGCAGGGAGATGAAGAGGGGGCTTTTGTGGACTCTTTGGGTAGTGATGGTTTTGCTATCGAAGTTGGTGCAGTACCGCAAGGGGTACTTAGGGCTGATATATACAAACAGACAGAAGAAGTTGTTTATAAGACATTGGATTTTTTGGAACTTTATAACAGTAGCATAGTTGATATGGATAGAAAAGTTACTATCTATGACCATGTATCGTTGGTGGACTTTCCTCGAAATGGTTCTGGAGAGTTAACGGCTATGGTTCATCCTAATCGTCAAGATAAGGACTTTACAGAGATAAATAGAGGTGATGCGATGTTTCTGACCTTTGATGGGGAAACTCTTGCTTATGACTTAGATGAGAGCCTTTATGGGGTGTTTATCAATGAGGCTGCTTATTATGAAAAAGGGTTCGCTATGTGTTTGGCTAGAAAAGTTGAATATACTTATTAGTGCTTGTCTGCTTGGAGATAGGGTTCGGTATGATGGAAAGTGTAAATCTTATGACATAAGCAGACTTGAAAAATATAACCTTATCTCTTGTTGTCCTGAAGTGGATGGAGGTTTGAGTGTTCCTAGACCTGCTAGTGAGCTTCAAAAAGATGGCAGGGTTGTGAATGTTGAGGGTTTAGATGTAACTTCCTTTTTTGAAAAAGGAGCTGATAAAGCACTAAAACTTGTGAAGTCTCATGATATAAAAGTAGCTATCTTAAAATCAAAATCTCCCTCATGTTCAAATAAAATGGTTTATGATGGTTCGTTTTCTAAAACTTTGGTTGAAGGGAAAGGCTTAACTGTGAAACTTTTAGAGTCTCATGAAGTGAAGGTTTTTGATGAACATGAGATAGATGAGGCATTAGCCTATATGAAAGGGTGTGATGTTTAGGTTTTTTTCACTCTTACTACTTTTCATAAGTTTTTTAGTTGGATTTGATGACTTTGATTATACTGTAGATGTTAGTAAAAAAGATGTGGTTGTTAAAGAAGCTGTTATCATCTTGGTAAAGTTAAAACAAAAAAGCAGTGGTGATGTGATGCACTTTGATTTCTCTTTTGTTCCCTCTTTTAACTATCAAGTTGAGCTTTTGGTTAGTGATGAGAGCAAAGATAGCCATGGACGAACTTATGTCTATTCAAAATATTTACTTTTCCCTTTAAAAAAAGGTGATATAAAGATAGAGCCAAAACTTACTATAAAAAAGGCTTCTAAAGAGGAGCTTAAAAAGTTTGTAACAGGTTCTGCTGATGAACTTATGTATCTTCAAACAAGAGATAAAGGTACAAACTTGGCTCCTATAAAACTGCATGTGAAGGCAATTGCGAGTGATGTTGTTTTGGTTGGAGATTTTAAACTAACATATAAAATAGACAAAAGAGAGATAGATAGCGGAGAACAAGTTAATCTAAATTATGTATTGAGTGGTGAAGGTTACAAGCCACAGCTTGAAAGTTTGCTACATGAGAGTCCAAAAGTAGATACTTTTTTGGAAAAAGAGTTTTTTGATAAAGGAGTTTTTCATGAGTATCGTTACCTTTATGCTCTAAGTTCTGATGATGATTTTAAGATAGATAAAGTTTCACTTGTTGCATATAATCCAAAATTAAAAAAGAGGTATTTACTCAAGACTCCATCATTTGATATAGTTGTAAAAAAAAGTGAAGTTGTTGAAAAAACGGAACTTACCTCTTCTGATATATCATGGGTAAAGTATCTCAACCTATTTTTACTCTTTGTTGCTGGTTTTTTTATGCAAAAGTTTTTAAAAAAGATTCCTAAAAAAGAGAGAACTAAAGATGAAATATTTATTAACTCTGTTAAAAGAGCTAAAACTGCAAAAGAGCTTTTACAAATACTTTTGCCCATTGGAGGTGTGAAGTATAAGCTAGAGATAGAAAAGTTGGAGATGGTAGTATATCAAGATAGTAAATATAAACTATCTGATATAAAATCAACTATTCTCGAAAGATTCTTTGCTATCGACAAGGATTCGATCTAGTGTTTTTTTAAACTTTAAAGCTTTTTCTTTGTGTGGGGTTATAAACCCTTCAGCAGAAGCAAATGCCGTGGATAATTCGTCGTAGTTTGCTATCTTTATATCGATGATGGCTTTGATATTGTCAAACAGTTTTTCCATCTCTTCTACTGTAAATACACTCTTTAGTACATCTGTAAGCATCCGTTGTCTCTGTTTGAGGGTAATTTTTTCATCTATTTGTGCTGCTATAAACTTTATATCTTTTTTAGAGAAGTTTATACCACATCTAGCAGGAGAGAGCATCTTTGTTGTTATCTCAACTATATAGTCAGGAAAATCCTCTTCAAACTCTGTATCGCAACTACCATCTTCACACTCTTGGTTTTGTTTTCTTATTCTGTCGAACTCTTCTCTTAGGGTTTTTATATCGTCCATCATTTACTCCAAATCTTTGTGTTTATTTCTGCTATTTTTGATAGTATTTTATCAAAATCTTCTTCTATGTTTATGTCACTTTTTAGTGCTATATCTAAGCAGTTTACAGCTATATCGAAACTCTCTTTTATCTCGTTGTTTTGAATCCTTGCTACATCGATAGCTATCTCTTTTGGTATGATTGCCATCATGTCCATGACATCTTCGATAACCTCTTCAGCTAAAATAATTTTAGCTGGTTGTTTTTGTATAAGATTAAAAAGCAAACTTTTTGCAACAGGTGTCGAGCCTATGATAACAATGGTTTTATCTTCTAAGTTGCCTAACAGTTCAACTATCGCTTTTCCTATTGAGACTCGCATCTTGTAACTGTTGTCTTTTATATCTATAGTATCGCAAATACCGCAAAAGTTTACCTCTTGGTTATCGCTCTCAAGCAGGCTTGCTGTACTTTGCCAATACTCTTTTTCAAAATAGACTGCTTTTATCTTAGAGTCTTTTAGTCCATTTAGAAAAAAGCCTATGTCATCTTGTCGTATGTTGAGTGGCATCATCTTACAATCTGCATCCATCTCTTTGAAGTAGTTATTAAAAACTGCATCTTGTTTATGCTCTATCGCACTTGAACCTATGAGAGAGTAGAGTTTGGTATCTACTCCTATCATCTCTACTGGATACCCCATAAACTTTTTGCCTCCTCTTCTTCAATTTTACATCTTGGACACATCTTTTCGCCTCCAAAGTAGCTAAAGTAGTTTGCACACTCATCACATCGTACAACCTTAAAGTTCACAAGTTCCTCAATCTTTGGCTCAAACATCGCTTTGGTGTTATAAGGTATAAGTGTTATAGCATTTGGCTCACAGACATCGTGGCATAAAGCACACTTGATACACATCAGGGCATCAAACTCTATCTTGGTTTGTCTTCTATCGCTCTGCAGGGCTCCTGTAGGGCATATACGGTAACAAAGTGAACAGTTATCGCAACTATCATTAACTGATTTTTGGGAAGTAAATGAAATCTCTTCATGCATAAAAGTATGATAATTCTCAGGTTTTTCGGCTCTTTTAAGTGCCATAAAAAGTAGTTTTCTCTTGTTTGGTAATATCTTTTCTCTGATGTTTGCTGTATCTTTTTGTGTTACACCCTCATCTTCTTTTAGTGCCTCTTCAAACTCTAGCTTACTTTTAACAGCACCTTTGAGTGAAAACCTTTTTAAAAAATCTCTTCTGTTTGGAGTCTCTTCAATTTTTGGTTCTTCATAAGCTATATCTTTTGAAATTATCTGTTTTTGACTATCTATATTTTGTAAAAAATGATTTGCTTCATTTATGTTTTTTTCTATCTCATCTTGGAGAGGAACTTTTATCTCACATGTTGCACAATGCCCTAAGTCAAGTATAGTTTCATCTTTTAGAAGTGCCAAAGATATAAGGTTTTCAACACTCAAATATGCCAAACAAGGTAGGTTCTTTTTACAGCTTATGATAGATTCTTTATCTTCGATAAATGAAAATATAAAATCAAGAGTATCAAAGTTTTTAAGGGATATAGCTTCAGTTGGACAGATACCGATACAGCCTCCACAGTCGATACAAGAGTTATCTACTTTTGGAATATTATCTTCATAGCTTATAGCAGAAATTGGGCAAATATCTTGACATTTACTACACTCAGAGTTTTTACTGTAAACTTTTACACAGCTTCCTAAGTCTATCTGGAGATTATGCATTTAAGTATTCGTAATCACTTAAGATAAATTCTAGTCCAGTCATCGCACCATCGTGATAGAGTGGTGTTTGGGCTTCGTTTTTAACATTTATCAGATATAGTGGCATCCATTTGAGTATATGAGACTCCATAAAAGATTTTTGCACTTTTCTAAGGTCATCTGCTGCTTGTATGTCATCTTCTTGAAGTGCTTTTTCCTCAGCTTGGCAAAGCATATACATAAACTCTAACTCTACACCTATATGGTCAGGTGAAAGTACTCTAGCTATATCTTTTTCAACTACAAAGTCAAACTCTTCATAGAACTTATAGATGGGATTGTCTCCACCACTCTCTATCATGCCATCGTCTCTTATATAAAAACTTTCATAAGGTATGAGGTTTACTAGAGAAATCTCTGCAAAGTCAACATTTAGATGTTGATTTACTAACTCTTCTTTTGACAAAGTTTGGTATAAATCCCACTCTGCTAGGTTTGGGAAGAACTCTTGTATATCTTTATGTTCAATGGTTTTTAAAAAGTCACTATCAACCTCTTTTAAAAAAACTCTTGAGTAAAGAGCATAAAAAAATCCTCTTTGTTGGGTTTGTGTAAGTCTGTCGGTCATATTTTCCTCTTGGTTAGCAGATTAAGAAGAGGAGTTTAATCCTCTTCTTTTGTAGTGTTGTTACGATTTTATCGAAACAGAATAAGCTTTGTCTGAAAGTTTTGAACCAGGACGCTTCATATGTTGTGGTCGTCTTAGTTTATCTCCAGCTTGAAGTGGACGAGTTAACTCATCTCTCCATGCTTGGTAAGTTTTAAAGTTGTTATCATAGTTGACATAAATATCACCTATCTTATCATCTTCGCCTGCTTTTTCAAGTACAGCTTTTTGATGCCATGCATGATTACCTGCGATTGGATCTGCATGACAAGGTGCTACGGCATTTTGCCATGCTCCAGTTAGCCCATCCCACCAGATATTGTCAAGATCTTTGTTGTACTCTTTAAACTGCCAAGGTTTTTTCATAGGTTTGATACCCTCTTTGGCTGTCATACTAGCAATCTTTCCATCATCTTGGATAGAGTATAGAGGTGCTCCGATACCCATGATTCCAAGTTCATGTTCAAAACCTGGGATAGAAACAGAGTTTTTAACTTTCCAACGACCAGCATGGTGTGAACATGCTAAAACTCCAGGTCTCGTAGCTTCAGTTACGATAGCCATACCGATGAAGTAACCACTATCAAGTCCACTCACTGTATCTACGATTCTAACTTTAACCGCTTCTCTATTTTTGATACCAAGTTTTTCAGCATCTTTAGTATAAATCCAGATTGGATTGTGGTTTTGACTTATCTCCATCAAGTGTTTTGAGTTCACACTTCTTGTGTGAATATTATACACGAGTCTAAAGATGGTGTTTAGTGCAAATTCATTATCTTTTTCCATAAAGTCATGGTGAACTTGTGTTACTAAGTGAACCATTTTCTTTCTCTCTTCTTTATCTCTTGGATAGATTGGTATAGCATACTCTGGCCATTTCCAATCATTACCAAACCACTCTGCATAGAAGTCTAGTTTTTTATCCATTGTGTGGAAACCTTGATGAAACTTTCCATCAATCTCTACACCGATAGATTTCTTTTTACCATCATGTTCTGCCCATAGTACACCAAATTCATCTTGCTCAACTTCATCTGAGTGATAAGTATGACCATGTGCTGTGATAGTCTTTTTAAGTTTATCTATCTTGATTTCTCTCTCTTGTGGTTTGTATATATCTGTCTCTTCAGTCCATGCTCCATGATCTCTCATGTATTCATAACATGGGAACTCACTAGCTGGATACTCTTGTTTTGCTGCTGAAAGTAAGTTAGGAAGCAAGCTAAAACCTGCATCATAATACTCTGCAATGGTAACAGGACGAGAAGGGTCTTTTTTACTTGCTGCATGTTTTTGAACACCTAGACTTCCATCAGGATCAACATGGTAGTAGAAAAGGTTGAAGAAAAATTCATTCTCTTCCCATATCTCACCTAGACCCGCTTTCATATGAGCTTCTAGTGTAGCTCTTTCTGGTCGTTTTGGTTTCCATCCCATCTTTTCAAGTGTTACCCTAAGTGCTGGTTGTCTAAATGCTGTCCATCTTTCTGGTTTTGTAGGCGAAGATTGCTGATCGTGTCTCTCTCCTGCAAGCCCAACTGGAAGAACATAATCACAAAACCAGTTAGTTTCTGACCAAGTTGGAGAAAGATTAAGAGACATCTCTATCTTTTTTTCATTTTTAAGAACATCAATCCATCTAAATCCATCTGGGTTAATCCAAACTGGGTTATACATACGAGGTATCCAGACAGATAGTTTTGTAGGTACATTTACCCCTTTTGCATGCCATTTTTTCTGCCACTCTTCATCTGCTAATAGATGAGGAAGAAGCATACTCATCTCATAAGTTGCTAGTGGATACTCAGGTGGCCATGAAAGTTCATTCCATACATCTACTTTATCTGGGTATTTTCCAGCAACTGTAGCTTTATCACCTTTACCACCGATAGAAATCTCATGCCAGTGATGCCAACTCACACCACCGATGTCACCCTTCATAGCACCAACAAGTGCCATGAGAAGGAATCCAGTTCTTGTGTTCATCCAACCACCACGATGACCGATAGTACCAGCTCTCCATAAGTAAGTAGCGATTCTAGGACCAGCATCTACTATCATCTCAAATAGTTCATCTAGTTTATCAACTTGCTCTTCTAATCTACACTCTTTGATGACATACTCTTTAGTATATGGAGCATAGATTTCTTTTAACATAGCGATAAATGTCTCATAGTTTTTCTCTGTTGGTACAGATTTGATATAACCATATCCTACCATTTTCTCTAAGTAAGCATCATCAGCTAACAATCTATCCCAGTTAATCCAGTTTTTGACAAATTCATGGTCAACTAGTGGGTCGCCGTTTTTATTGTTTTCATTTAAAATTCTATTTACATAGTGTAGATAAAGAGCTGCTTCAGTACCAGGCCATGGACTTAACCATAAATCAGCGATACCAGCAGAGTTACTCATACGAGGATCGATAACGACCATCTTAGCACCTCTTTTTCTTGCATCTGCTATAAGCCCTGCTGATTGTTGAAAATAGTGACCAGCATCAGCGGCATGAGAGGATTGTAAAAATATCAAGTCTGCATTTGCCCAATCTGGTGAGTTTCTATCATCGTTTGCCCACTGGATTGAACCCTCACGAGCTCCAGCTGAACAGATGTTTGTATGAGAATCAGTTCCGTCAACTCCTAGCATAGCAGGAACACGACCAGTAAAACCATTTTCATTTGGTCGTCCAACATGGTACATAATCTCTTTTTTAGATACTTCATCACCTCTTTTTAGTGTGTCTTGCATCTTTTTACCGATTTCTTGAAGTGCTTGATCCCAAGTGATTCTTATCCACTTACCATCACCCCTTTTACTTCCTGGAGCTCGTTTTAATGGGAAAGGAATACGATCTGGATCGTACATCTGACTCATCGTACCGTAACCCTTGGCACAGTTTCTACCACGACTTCCCGTATGTAGTGGATTACCCATGTATTTCTTAACAGTTAGTGTTTTTTTATCAACCCATGCTGTAAGTCCACAACCAGCTTCACAGTTTGAACAAGCTGTTGGAACGATTGTAAAGTCATTTACTTTGATACCATCTGGATTATCTTCACTCTGTACTCCGTTTCTTCCAACACCACCTCTTTTCCAATCGTCACCATCAAGTTCTTTAAAACTATCCCATTCAGCCACATCGGGGTAAAAGTTTAGTTTTGAAGGTGTTGCTGTAAACTTGGAAGTAGGCTCTAACTCATCAGCTATGACATTGGTAAATACACCAGCAGCAACAGTTGCTCCTGCGACACTATATGCCGAACCTTTTAAAAATTTTCTTCTGCTTTCTAAAAACATACTTCCTCCTAACTTAACGATAATAATTGTGGTATAACAAGCCATACATGTTTTGCGATGTATAGACCTATAAGTGATAAAATAGCAGCTATTTTAAGTAGTCCTGTTGAACCACTTCTTGTAGACATAAATGCTAAAACAAAAGTAGCAACAAGCATGATTTGACCTAGCCAAAACATAAAGTTGTATTCACCACCAGAGTGAACATAAGCCATAGTCGCCTCAGCTTCAGCAAGTTTCCATGATAGGAAGTACTCACCCATATAAACAGTAAACATCAAAAATGCACTCATAGCCATGATGATACCTATATCTCGTCTTGCTCTCTCACTCCATCTATCACTAAAAAATACCAATGTACCAGCACCAACTAAAAATGCAGCCAATGCCATCTGTATAAGCTCACCTGGTGTTTGCCAAAGCTCTCTCGCACTAGCTTCTCCCATGATAACAGCTGTATAAAGTGTAACAGGGATAGCCAAGAAAGTTGCTACTTTTAAGAGCTTGTCATATAAAGAACCTGTCTCATTTTTAAACATAACTAAGTAAGTCATAAACACTATCACACCTGTAAGGGCAGTTGCAAACCAAGCACCAACGGTGATGGCTGAAGTCCAGTGTGGATGTAAGAAGATATTTATCATTCTAAATGGTTGATGTAAATCTAACAAGGTAAAGAGTAAAAAGATATGTAAAAATATCACAGCTATGATAGGAATAATATTTTTAAGACCTTTTAAATCTTTTTCATCTTTTCCATAACGAGCTAAAAGATAAGCACCAACTAGGATAACTCCAGTTGCGATACTTTTTGCCCACATGTTAAGAGTAATCATCCAACCCCAAACAATCCCAGGAAGTGCGACATCCAAAGTAACTATTGCGTTATTGATATTTTGTGCATGTTCTACCATCTTAGTGTCCTCCTATATGTTTTAGGTGCGTGATGTTGTTAAACAAAGTATAACCCTCTTCTCTTTTTGCTGCTAGTGGATTAAGCTGTGCTTGACCACCACCAACATAGAAGTGCTTAGGTTGTGTGTTTTTCTCTGGTTTTCTAACTTGAACTCGTTTATCTTTACTAATATATCTGCTAATATTGCTATGCGGATCTTCTAAGTCTCCGAAGATATTTGCTTCAACAGGACATGCAACTACACAAGCTGGCATCATACTAGACTCGATACGGTGAGCACAGTAAGTACACTTATCAGCAGTGTTAGACTCAGGATCCATGTAGATAGCACCATAAGGACAAGCCATGATACAACCTGCACAACCGATACATCTATCTCTGTCTATATTTACAATACCATTTTCTAAGTAGTGAAGTGCCGAAACTGGACAGATTCTTTCACATGGAGCAGACTCACAGTGATTACATCTCAGTGGTGTAAATGTTCTTGAAGTATCAGGGAATAGTCCTTGATCAACATACTTAACACGAAGTCGCCAAGAGCTTAGCGGTACATCGTTCTCTACCTTACATGAGACCTCACAAGCCTTGCAACCCATGCAAAGGTCTAGGTCTACTAGATAGCCTAATTTCATAAATCCTCCTTGGAACTGTATGTAAAGATATTACATAGTAAAAATTTGTATAAGGAGGATTATAACATGTTAAACTATAAAGAAAACTTATGTGAGGCTTATATATTTATCATAATCTAAGATTATAGTTTAATTTTACTCAATTTCACTTTTAAAGTCTTCTATATTTGATACAAATTTTACACCCGTAACTTTGTTTTTATCGAGGTTTACTATCATGATAGCTTCACTATTTTCACTATTTTTAAAATTTGGAGATATTTTCTCATCTCTTATGAGCATGATAGGGTATTTGTGTTTTTTGAGGTCTTTTAGTGCGATATACTCTAAAATAACCTTTGGCATAGGGCTAACATCAGCTATAAACTGGATATTTTGCTTTTCTAGATAATCTATATCTTTGGTATTAAAGTAAGCCTTTACAAGATGTCCAGTTGCTTTGGTAAATACAAATATAACTTTTTTTGTATCTTCTTTGATAGTATGAGGTTTATCAAACTGATCGTTTAGTTTTAACTCTCCCAAAGGCGAACCGATAGTGATACTTGGAGCAATTTGCCCTTTTTCAACTGTTACTTTTTCATGTGGTTTAACTTCCTTACTGCAACTTGTGAGCGATAGTGTGAGTGCTATCATGAGTGTTGTTAAAATCTTTCTGTTCATTTTTTTTCCTAGTTTTAAATTAGGAGAGATTATATCTTATTTTAGATTAGTCGCTTGTATATCTCTTCATGTGCTTGTGCCATGCTTGCGATAGAGAAATCTTTTTCTATTTTATTTTTAAGATTTTGAGCTCTTTTTTTGGCTTCTGTTTGATTTGTAATAACTTCCAACATAGCCTTAGCAAAGCCATCTAACTCTGTTAAATATCCACTATCTTCATCTATGACAGCAGGTATAGCTCCAACAGGAGTTGAAACTACAGGTAACCCCGCTGCTCCAGCTTCAAGTAGTGCGATAGGAAGTCCCTCAAAGTGCGAAGGCATGATAAAACAGTGAGATTTTTGTAAAAGCTCTGGTATATCACGACGAGAACCCATCATGTTTATCTCAGCTTCTACTCCGTACTTTTTTATCTCAGCTGCTATCTCTTGTCTCATGTCGCCACTAGCATCAGCTCCACCAACGATGGCTATCTCAAAATCTTTTATACCTTTTTCTTTCAAGTAAGCTGCTGTTGAGGGTAAAAAGAGTTGGTTTTTCTGCTCTCTTAAAACTCCGATAGAGATGAAAGTAAATTTTGTATTTTTTTCAACATGTTGTTGATAAGCTGCTGTATCTATACCATTTGGTACAACAACCGTGTCATCTTTATACATGGAAGTTATCATATCTTTTGAAAAGACTATGTCTGTATCTCTGTAAGGTTTTAAAAGTTGGGTAATTTTTTCTCGTAGTTTTGAACCTATATTGATATTGTGTGAAGTAAATACTACTTTGAGATTTGGTTTTTTAAGTCGTGCAAATAGGGCAAATATAAGTGGGTGAAACATGTGAGTATGGAGTATATCAATATTATTTTTTTCGATATAGGTATTGATGTATTTGGCTGTTTGCACCAAGTTTTTTGGGCTTTTTTTCATGTTAAGTGTCTCTACAAAAACACCATTGTCTTTAAAATCTTGTGAAAAGTCATCTTCATCATTTAATCCTAATACATGGTTTTGTATCAGTTCTTTATCAAGGTTAGCACATAAATCAAGTAAAACTTTTTCCGCTCCCCCGATAGGTAAACCAGTGATAAGATGTAAGATGTTTATCTTTTGCATAAAATTTCCTTTGCTTATATTATAGTACGAATATCGTTTAAAAGTACAAAACATTTAATTAAAAAGAGGATTTTTATTAAATATTATTTAAATAATTTAATTTATATTAGTTTTTAATAAAAAAATAATTATAATGCAAAATTATAAAAAATAATCTTAATTCAGGAGCCCCCATGAAATCTCAATATCTGTTTTCTTTTACTGTTTTAGCTCTGCTTTTATCTGGTTGTGGTAATAGTACTGAACCAACTGTTCCACAAAAAGGTATCTCAAAAGAAGATAACCCTCCTAAAAAAAAGGTAGAAACCATCATAGGTCATGTTGTTGATTCTCCTTTATGGGGACTTGCTTATAGTTGTAAAGGACAAAAGAGTAAGACAACTGATAAATTTGGTACATTTGAGTGTGAAGCCTTGCCTGTTACTTTTAAAGTTGGTAACTTGATTGTAGGACATGTTTCAAAAATGCCAATAGATAAAAAGGTTTATCCACAAGACATCATCGGTGTCGATAGAGATAAAGTAGAAGATGAAGATGTTGTAGAGCTTACAAGGTTTTTCCAAACTCTTGATGATGATGGAAATATAGAAGAAGCGATAAAGATAGAGCCATCATTGGCAAAAGAGTTTGTTTTTAAAGAAGAAATTACTTTGGCAAAACTTGATAAAAATGCAGTTGCTTCTATGTTACAAGAAAAAATAGGCAAAAATCTTGTAGAGAAAGAAGCTGCACAAAAGCATCTAAGAAAAAATTTGGTAGAGGGTAAAAAACCGACTGCTATTGAACTATCATTGAACATGTCTGATATTCCAAAAGGATTAGAAGGTAAAGCAGCTGTAAAAGGTATCTATAAGATAGATGATGGTGAAGTTAAAAGTATCCTATCTAAAGGTGTAACATTTGACTCTAGTGATAAAACGATAGCAACGATAGATAAAGATGGAAAGATAAAAGCTCTTGGAGAGGGAGATGTAGTTATAAGTGCAAAACATGGTACTTTTACAACAACATATAATCTAAGAGTAACTCATACAACTCTAACAAAGATAGAGATAGTAAAACCAACTATGGCACAGTTAACCGCTCTAGCTCTTGGTCAAGGAACGAGCTTTAGAGTAAAAGGTTTTTATAGTGCTGATGCTATAGAAAAAGATGTTACAAGGCAAATCATCTGGAGTAGTAAATCTCCACTATTGTCAGAAATAGCACCAATAAGCTATAGTGGTATCATAGCTTCAGGAACAGGAAAAGCTTCTTTATTGGCTACTCTTTTTGACTTGACAGATAAGATAGAGTTTGATATACAAAAAAGTGATATAAAAAAGATAGCTATAAAGCTGGACAAAAATAAAATTCCACTTGGAAGAAATATATATATTAGACAGTCGATTTTAGGTTATTATGCAGATGACTCAAACACAACACTAGATGAAAATATAACTTTTAGTGTCGATAAAGAGAATATTTTAGAAAAAAGAGATGATAGGTTTATAGCCAAAGAAAAGGGTGAAGCAACACTTTTAGCAAAGTATAAAGACCTTGAAAAAAGTATGAAGATTACTGTTGTTGACCCTGTTATAGAAAGCATTAATTTACACCTTCAAAAGTATTATGATTTACATATTGGAGATAAAACTAAAATATTTGCTACTGGATGGTATACAGACAGAAGTGAAGAAGATATAACTGATAAAGTTATCTTTAAAAACTTAAATCCAAAGATTTTTAGTATCACACCTGATGGCAATATCACCGCACTAAAAGAGGGGTATGGATTTGTTCAAGCTATTTATGTTGGGACAGATGGAAATATCACATCAAGAGAATCAATAAATATACAGAAACCTTATGTTAAGCCTGTGCCAACGGCGATAGCTATCTCTTCAGGAGATTCAAATGAAATACCGTTGGGGTCTTCAAAAAGGTTGAGTATTAATATGATATACGATAACAGTTCTCAAAACTCTGGAACTTCTATGAATGATGACAATATATATTGGAAAATTGATAATAACGATATAGCTAGATTAGATGTAAATTATGGAGCATCTTTAATGCCGATTAAAAAAGGTGAAGTTACCGTTACGGCTATATATAAAGACTTAAACTTAACGGCAACAAAAACATTTAAAGTGGTTGACCCAGTATTTCAGAGTATTGAAATAGAATCAGATTATTCAAATACTATGTACCCAACTATTTATATAGGAGAAGAAGCAAAACAGTTTAAAGTTGTGGCAAGATATAGTGATGGTAGTCGAGAAGATATAAATGGAACTGCTACATGGCAAGTTATGTCAAATATCGCAACAGTATCTAATGATGGTAAAGTTACTGGTGTTTCAGAGGGTACTACAAGACTAAAAGCTACTTATAAGGATAAAACGGTAACTACAAGTGTAAATGTTTCTAAAAGAGTGCTAATGGGTTTAATGCCTATGAATTCTTATATAAATATCGATATTAATACTACTGCTCAATTAGAAGTACGAGGTCAGTACAGTAATGGTTCATCAAAAGAGATAACACAAAATCTTACTTGGAGTAGTGATAACGAAAGTATAGCTACAGTTGATAGTAGTGGTAAAGTTACAGCAAAAGATTTTGGTTCAACATCTATTGCTGTAAAACATACTGATGGAGCAAGTACATCATTTAAAATTTATATACAGCAGATGCCTTAACATCATTTCGGAGAAAATCTCTATTTTCTCCGAATCTTCTTGAGATAACTCATCTTCATATCCAACTCAAAACTCTCATTTGTTGGGTATTCGTACCCGAAAACATCTTTCCATAGTGAGTGGTCTTCCATGCAGAGGTAGAAAAAAACATCATTGTGCCAAGCAGATAGAGCATCATAAGCAAACTTGAACATCTCTTTTTTTATCTTTAGTGGATAGGAAAACTTGCCACTTGCTCCAACTAGGGGGATTTGTAAGATTTTGGTTTTAAAATCTCTTTGTCGTATCTGTTTTAGTACGGGTTTTATGAAAGTTAGTGTGCCAAAAGAGATGAGGGCTACTTGGTTTGGTTTGAAGTTTTTTGTTAGTTTTTCAAATACCTCTTTATATTCTTTTTGCCAATCTTCTATATAAATCATCGGATGAAAATGAAAACCTACTAGGTGTCCTTTATCATGTAAAGCTTTTGCAGCTTGGATTCTTTCATCTAGTGAAGCCGTGAGATGCTCTTCGTTGTCTATGATGATTTGGGGGTTTAGTGACCATGTGAAGAGTAGGTTTTTTGGTAGGTTTGTTTGCTCTAAAAAGTACGATATGTTGTCTGATTTTGTTTTGAACTCTAGCATGATATTTGGATTTTTTCTGGCAAACTCTACTAAGTTATCTAAAACTCCAAAACGATTTCCCCACATGAGTGAGTCTGAGGATTGTCCTGTTCCGATGTGGTAAAACTCATCTTTGTCGAGGGTTATGTTTTCTAGTTTATTTTTTAGTGAAGTATCAAAAGTAATCTTTCCTTCGTTATAAAAAGATTGTATAGAGCAGTAGCTACAGTCGTATCCACAACTCTCAACGGCATCGAGTGTTAAGAGGTTGCAACATCGTGTTTTAGGGGATGCTACAGGACATAGTCCAAAGCCTAGGTTTTGTTTCTCCTCACTTATGAGTTTTATCTTTGGAGCTTTTGTTTTTGTTTGTTCAAAATTTTTGTAACTGTTTGGAGAGTTTTTTAGTGTTTGATAGTATGCTTTTATGGGTTTTAAAAGAGCTTCTTTGAGCCTTTTTCCACTTTGTTTATCGGCAGGGGTATCGTCCCAAATCTCTGTGATAGTTTTTTCATCCCACATGTGTAAATCTATGGCTATATCTATGAGTTGTTTTAACTCTTGGTGTGAAAAGTTATAGAGTTTTGTTTTGTTTTCTAAAAAGATTTGTTCTTCTTTTTGAAGCTTTGAAAAGTTGGTATGAGTTATTTTTTTGTTAAAGGTTAGATGATTCATTTTTATAAGATAGCAAAATATTTTTTATATTTCTTGTAATTTGTTTAAATTCATGTATAATAGTTTTTTATGTAATAAAAATTAGGAGATATGTAATGAAAGTTTTAATAACTATTTTAGCTACAGTTTTACTTTTTATCGGTTGTGGTGGTGGAAGTGATGGTTCTGGAAGTGTTGTGACAAATATAGAGATTCCAGAAGTTATAGAGAAGATGCCAACACTTAAACCATACTCTTTTAAAACAGTAGAGCAGCAAAATTGTGATAAAGATAGAGTTGAGGTTCAAATCATCCAGAATGAAGATGATTGGAAACAAATCAATAATCAAGTAAAAACAGTTTTTTGTGTTAAGCCAAAAGTTTATAATAAAATTGTATCTATTGAAAACAGAAGTGGAACAGCAGATAAGCCACTTTATATAGTGCTCGACAATGGAAACGATAATCATCCTGCAGATCTTAATAGTTCTAGTATCGCAAATGTAAAGTTTCATTTTAAAAATGCTAATCATTGGGTTATAGATAGGATGGCTGTTGTTGGATCGTCTTCACTTGATGATCATCCTATGATATTTGAAAATTCAAGTAACAATGTTTTGAATCGTTTTTTTATGGATAAAGCAAGTGAGGGTATCGCTATAAGAGATAACTCAAATTCAAATACTATTCAAAACTCTCGTTTTCAGAACATGACGGAAATGGGTCGAAAAAATGATAGAAGTTGTATCATCCTTGAACCTAGAAATAGTACAAGTGTTATAAAAAATACACATATATTGAACAATGAACTACATAATTGTAGCGATGGAATACACCTGCTTTGGAGAGCTAATATCAGTAGAGTTGATTATGATGGAACAGTTATCTATAAAAATGACATATCTGTAGATTCATCACTTTATACAGACTGCAAAGGTAACTTAACTCCAACTGGAGAGTGTTCATATAGTGAAAATGCGATAGATATAAAATCAGGCTCATATGATAGTAAAAATCCTATTGTGATATGGAAGAACCATCTTTGGGGATTTAGAAAAGCTGATAAGACAAACTCAAAACTAGGAGATCCAGGGGTTGCTTTGGTGATGCACTATGGAGTAAGAAATGTCATAGTAGAAGAAAATATGATTTTTGACTCTGTTCAAGGAGTTTTATCTATAGATGCAAAGAGTCAAAAACATGCCTTAGTTAATGCAAATATCTTAGATAACTTGGTCTTTAATGTCAAGCTTCCATTTATCATAAATGAAGCATATGGGGTTGAGGTTTCAAATAATTATGTTGTTGCACCAGAAAAAGCTTGGCTAGTTTTAAAAGGAAGTGATACGATACAAGCAAACAATAACATGATAGTAAACAAACAAAGTGGTGATGCTATCGAAGATAAAAAAGCTACTAACTTCACTGAAAATGGAAACAATTACGGACAAACTGATAAGATTAGAGATGATTTCTTTACAACGGATAAGTTTACTAGTTCAAAAACTATTGTTCCATCGACATTTTCATTGAGATAAAGGGATTTTAAATCCCTTTATCTGACAAGTTCTAGCACAGTACTATCATGGGGCTGTAGGGTGATTGTAAAAGTTTGCTTATTTACTGCTACTATACTTTTTTTTGTAAAATAATCATTTATACTTTTAACTTTATATGGCAGATTCTCTATCTTAAAAGCTAGGTTATGGATTTTTTGTGTTGGATTTGATATTATCATATATCCTTTACCATTAAGTGTTTTAGTGTTATAGATGATTTTATTAGAAGTTGATATATTTGTTGGTGTTGCATTTATATCTATTGGTATAGTGATATTTGTATCTCTTCTAACATGCCATGATGTGTTAGTATCTGCTTGGATAAGAGGCATCATTAACTCTATTTCTTTTGCAATTTTAGGTAAATCACTCCACCAAGGTTTAAGAGCAATATCACTAGCATTTTGATCATCTTTCCAAAATGCCATACCTTTTGCACCTTTTGCAATCGCTCCAAATAGTATTGGACGGAAGTTTAGTCCTACACCTCTATTTATCTGAGCTATGACTGCTGGCTGTGTTTGGTTTTGAGTGTTATTTAGTGTTATAAAAGCATCAGTTCTATCTTCTTCTGTTGTATCAACAGCTACATAAGTTCCTGTAAAATCAACTCTTTTATTGTAAACCCTAGCCAATCCATAGGTACCACTTAACATGTAAAGTGGATGCATTCTTGTGCCATTTATATCTTTTGTCATATCTTGTGCTAATACTGCATCTACAATGTCGGTATACTCTTTTTTTAGATGGTAAAACTCATTGTCTATATAGTAAAAAAGCATATCATTTGTAAGTTTTTGATCTTTAATCTTTTGAAGTGTTGTTTTAAGGTGCAACATCTTTCTAGTAGGTTCTTGTGGTATCCAGCTAGGGTCTACTGGTAAAATGTACTGTACAAGTTCCATAGCTGAGTATAATCCAGCCTTTTTTGCCTTTTGTATAGAGTCTGCTCCATCTGCCCACATCGCTATGTTAAAGCCCTGTTTTTTATAGATACTCCAATCTTCTCTTTTGTTATCTGTATATATACCAATTGGAAAAAATGGTTCAAACTTACCATTTTTGAAGATTTGCATGTTACCTTGTTTGTCAACTTTTGTAACAGAACCATTAAATGCTTTTTTTTGTGGAGATTTCTTGGTAGTATGAAAACCTTTGCTACATGATACTTCACGAACCCAGATGTTCCCATCTTTTCCTTTTTTAGGCATATCTATTATTCGCATCTTTAAGAACTTTATCTCTTGGTTATTTGGTATACTGATATTTACAGTACTCTCTTCCCAAATATCTGTTTTAGAGTTTGCTACCATCGTGCCTAAAGAGTTCGATATAAAACCGTTATCTCCATAAAAAGCAGCAGAAATCTCTAAGATAGGTGGTGCCCAAATATCTGTTTTTATATCTAATGAAATAGTATAAGTTTGATTAGCAGAAACTGGTAGTTTAAAATCAGATATAAGATAATCGCTACTCATCCATGTAGTTCCAGAGCGAGATAGTTTAAAAGCTTTGTGTTGATTGTCAAATATCACATGATTGCCTAAAGACCAACCTTCTATAGTAGAAAAATCACTTTTATAAGGTAGTTCTATCGTATCTTCACTTGATAGTGAACACGAGACAAACATAATTAGTATTGAATATAACAATATAGTTTTTTTCATAAGTTCTCCTGTATAATTTAGGTATTATACAGAAAATTAAGGATTTTGCAAGAGATGAAAATAGTTATTTTAGATAAAAAGACATTGGGTGAAGATATAGACCTTAGTGGTTTTAATAAGTTTGGAGAAGTTATGATGTATGATAGTACTACTTATGAACAGACAAAAGAGAGAGTAAAAGATGCTAACATCGTTGTTACAAACAAAGTTGTACTTGATAAAACTATCCTAGAAAATTCTAACATAAAGCTCATATGTGTAGCTGCAACAGGTATGAATAATATAGATTTAGAATATGCTAAAATAGCAAATATAACCGTTAAAAATGTAGCAGGTTATTCAACTCCTTCAGTTGTTCAGACTACTTTTTCTTTGGCTTTGTACCTTATCGGAAAACTCAACTATTATGATGAGTTTACAAAAACAGATGGTTGGGTAGATAGCCCGATATTTACAAACTTAGAAAAACCCTACTTTGATATAGAAGGTAAAACATGGGGTATCATAGGACTTGGAAACATCGGTAAAAAAGTAGCTTCTGTGGCTGAAGCTTTTGGTGCAAATGTTTGCTACTTTTCAACGAGTGGAAACAATCATGATAGTTCGTTTAACGAGTTAACTTTAGAGGAGATTTTAAAAACCTCAGACATCATCTCTATACATGCACCACTAAATGAACAGACAAATAACCTCCTAAATAGAGAAAATCTCAAGCTTCTAAAAGATCATGCACTATTGCTAAATCTAGGTAGAGGTGGTATAATTAACGAAGAGGATTTAGCAAGACACATAGATGAAAGTAATATCTTGGTAGGTCTTGATGTGCTAGAGAGTGAACCGATGCAAAAAGATAATCCTCTAAGAGCTATACGAGCAAAAGATAGACTTTTTATAACACCTCATATCGCATGGGCTAGTGTTGAGTCTAGGATAAAGCTTGTTGATGGGATTTGTAAAAATATAGAAGATTATATAGGAGAAAAATCATGAAAAAGATTGTAAATTTACTGTTTGTCATAAGCATGTTAGTTTTTGTAACTGGCTGTGCAAATAAAGCTTTACCAAACAGTCGTATAGGAAGTATCAGTGAGTCTTACACTGGAGTAGTCAAATCAGCAGAAGCTGTAAAAGTTAAAGGCGATGGTACATGGACATCTATGGCTGGTATGATAGCTGGTGGAGTTTTAGGACATCAGATAGGAGATGGAAGTGGTCAGGACTTGGCTACGATGGTAGGCTCTATGGGTGGAGCGATAGCAGGGGCAGAAGCTGATGTAAAAGATGCTCAAAGAATTACTATCGAGTTTGATAGTGGAAAAACTATTACAACTATTTTACCAGTAGATGCAAACAACCCAAATAGTTACAAAACTGGGGATAAAGTAACTGTTTTTATAACAGGTGGAAAAGTTACAGAGATACGATAGGAAATAAAACTCTTATTGTTTATGTGAAACTTATCACTTTGATATTAAATGCTTGGGTTAAGCCTAAGTCATCTAGTAAATCTGCTAACTTTTCATCACCTACTTGAAGAGTTAGCTTTATGCCGTCTTTTTCTATGAGTTTCATAAAATAGCCTATGATAGCTGATGGCATAGAAAAAGAGTTTTGAAGATTTATATTAAAATTATCTCCACTTTTGAGCAAAAATGATTCGATAACTTTTTTGATTTCGTTTATATCATCAATTCCTTTGATATTTCCTGTGATTAAAATGCCTTGGTTTTGTTTTGTAATGTTTTCCATCTTTTATCCTTGTTTTTGAATTTTTTTAAGTATAACTTTGTTTCCTGTGCTGTTATAGTAAAAAGCATCAACCATTTTTGAAGCCATAACTAAACCTCTTCCACTATAAAACCTGTTTTCTAGGTATTGGTTTCTCATGATACTTGTATCAAAGCCATCACCCTCATCTGTAACCTCTATCTTAAAAGTTTTTATGTTGTGTTCTTCTTTTGTTCTAAGATTGATATAAATCTTTTTATCACCATAGAGAAGTTCTCTCTCTTTGAGTATATCGTCAAAAGTTCCATCTTCCATATGCCTACTTTTTTCTTGATGCGTAATTTTTAAATTTCCATGTTCATAAGCATTGAGTAACATCTCAAAAAAAGCACTACTAAGGTAGGCTTCATTTTGTGGTGTTAGTCCATTTTTCAATAAAAACTCTTCTACTCTTTTGATGGCTATTTCAAGTTTATTTTGTCTGCTTTCTATGGAAAAAGAGTCTATTCCACAAGCAATACATTGTTCTTTTTCGATATAGATAAATGTCATATCATCGTCAAACTTATTAACTTTATTTTTAGCTAATTCTAAAAAATCTTTATGGTTTGTAGCACGGATAAAGTCCTCATCCATGTATTCTTTATACATGTGAGAATTATCAATAATTGTCTCATTTAGTCCATCACTATAGATAAGAAGTTTTTGTATATTGGTTAATCTTTTTGTAGAGATATTTATTTTTGTAGAGTATTTTGAGATAGGAAGATTGTTTGATTTTATCTTATCTAGTGAACCATCTAAGTTAAGCACCAAAATAGGAGGTATACCAAAAATAGCACTTTTAATATACTGCTTGTTTAAATCCAAAATCATAAAAGAGGCTGAAACTATCTCATCATCAAAGATGCTAGTTTGGATATATTTGAAATACTGCTTGATAATATATTTTATACTAAAGTTCTTTTTCTCTTTTTCGATTTCAACAAGGTAGTTTATAAAAGTTGCAGACATGATAGAAGTGATAGAAGCATTAAGACCTTTTTCCATAGCATCTATCAAAAATATAAAAAACTTTCCTTCACCTACTTTTCTTATAGCATAAGTATCACCACTAAGTGTTTTATAAGGTTCATAAGCTATATCAAAGTACCACTTTTCACCATAGTTTTCAAAAAACTTATAGTAGAGGTCATTTTGTAATGCAAAAATCTCTTTACGAAAGAGGTACTCATGTTTTTTATTTTTTATAAGTCTATGTTTTGTCACAGTATTAAGTCCTAAATATCTCTAATGTTTTGTTTAATTCATCTGATTTGTCTGCTAGAGCTTTTGAAACTCTGTTGACATTTTCACCAGATGTTTTGTTTTCATGCGTTACCTCAACTATAGCATTCATACTTTCTATCAACTCTTTTGTTCTTTGTGCTATGTAGGTTGTTTTTCTTACTGCTATGGAAGAGACTTCAAGACTTTGCCCTAGTTTATTTTTTGTTGTATTTGCATCATCTATAAGTGTATCGGCATCATTAGATATATCAACAAAATCACTTGAAGTAATCGTTATATCTTGACTTATTTTATCTATGCTTTGTGTTATAATATTCACATTGAGATTGATCTCTGAGAGTGATTTTTGAGTTCTCTCTGCAAGTTGTCTTACTTCATCAGCAACAACGGCAAAGCCACGACCATGTTCTCCTGCTCGTGCTGCTTCTATAGCTGCATTTAATGCTAGAAGATTTGTTTGATCTGCTATATCTCCGATGATAGAGATAATCTCTTTTATCTGTGAAGCTTGTGAGTTTAAGTCATTGACCTGATGGGTTAGGCCATCTTGTCTCTCATTTGAGTCATTAATCTTGTGTACTACGTTTTGTAGTGAAGATACAAACTGATCTAATGTTTGTTGGGTACTGCCTAAATCTTCTGTTGTAGATATAACTTGTTCTTCTGTAATATCTAAATTTTTCCCAATATCTTGTATTAGAGTGTTTGCATTTTGAAAAAGGTTTTCTGTTTTATTTATATTGGCTGCTAAATTTTTAGCAGTTTCTTCTAAATCATGACTATCTTTCATAGTTTGAGTAGAGTTTGTTTTTGTATTTAGTATCGTCTCTTTAAAAGATGTTATAAGGTTGTTAATCGCATCTGCAATATCTCTTAACTCTCCTGGCCCATCAGTTTTGATACTATGTGCAAGATTCATATCTGTTGAGATAGTGTTGAGTTGAGATTTTACACTATTAACATCACTAATAATACTTTTAGATATAAAATGAATCAATAGGCTTAAAAGTGCGATCAAAAGAAGATTTACACCTACATACATGTACATTTGTGAAGTACCTTTTCCTTTTAATGCTTTAGTATTTTCAAAAGCAGTTTGTGAGATATAATCATCTATAGTTTTTAAGATGTTTATTTTTTTAGTTATGGTGTCAAACCAGTAAACAGAATCAATACTAAAGTCATTGTTAAGAGCTTTTGTTCTCATATTTAATACTTCATTTATAGCTTGACCTTTATAACTATTTTTATAAAATGTTTTGATATTTTTAGGAGCAGTTGCTAAAAAAGCATCTAAGTATCTATCTTGTTCCGCGATAAGAGAAATCTCTTTATTAAGCATACCTGTTGCAAAACTTCCACTAGCAAAAGTACCTGATAGTACAGCTCTTTCAACTCCTGCCCTCTCTTTTGACTTTAGAAAGTTAGCATAAGAGCTTAGTAGGTTTGCAAGGTCTTTGTTTGGGCTAAATTGTGCCGTTTGTGGCACGATATTTAACATTACAGTATTAAGATTTGTATAAAAACCAATTGCTTGTTTTGTTTCTATATGTAAGCTATCTACTTGTTCTCTTATAGTAGAAAGTTGTTTGAAAAATGTATCTATCTTAGTTATATCTTTTTGAATCTGTGAAGGAAATATATCAAGATTTGATGTAACATATGTATGATAATCTTTCAACTTTTTATCTGTTATATTTCTTTGATTTGGTAATTTTTGTATAAACTTTGTTCCATGTGAGCCTAAAAAACCAGCAGTCGCACCCCTCTCTTTTTGCGTCTCATGTACAAGTAATGAAATTTTTGTACTAAGTATAGTGAGTGTTTCAAGCTTTTTTATCGAACTTTTTTTTGCCAAAGATGTTGAAATATTTATCGCCATAGTTGTTATACCAAGTACGATGATAATAGTTGAAACAATTTTGAGTTTCTGTTTGATTGAAAACTTAGAAAGCATATATTTTCCTTATTATATGAATTAAAACTTTTTGTTATAAGTGTATATCGCCATTTTAAAAATTTGTTTTAGTTTATGGTAAAATAGTATGATTAGAGGGGAATACATGTACGATATACTTATAATAGGAGCTGGTGGAGCAGGTTTAAGTGCTGCTCTTGAAGCTAAAAAAGAGGGTGCTAAAGTAGCTGTTATCAGTGAAAGTTACCCAACAAGAGCTCAAACTTCCATGGCACAAGGTGGGATAAACGCAGCTTTGGCAAATGTGCAGGAAGATTCTATCTCTTTACATGTAGAAGATACAGTGAAATCTTCTGGTGGACTTGGTTCAAAACAGATGATAGAAAAACTATGTGAAGATGCACCAAAAACGGTTCTTTGGTTAGAGTCTATCGGTATGCCATATAGCAGAACCGAGGATAACAAGATAGCCCAACGACGACTTGGGGGAGCTTCATCGCAAAGAGCTTGTTATGCTCAAGACTTTACAGGACTTAAAATCCTCCACACTCTTTATGACCAATGTCTAAAAGAGGATATAGAGTTTTTAAATGAAAAGTATCTTTTGGATTTTGTAGTAGAAGATGAGGTTATAAAAGGGGCTTATTTCTTAGATGTACGAACTACAGAAGTTGAGTTTATAAAAGCTAAAACCATCATAGTGGCAACGGGTGGATATAGTGCTTTATACTTTGGATACACAACAAACACAAACCAATCAACAGGAGATGGCATAGCTTTAGCACACAAAGCTGGGGTAAAACTCTCACACATGGAGTTTGTACAGTTTCATCCAACGGGGCTTAAAAAATCAGGCATACTTATAAGTGAGAGTGCTAGAGGGGCTGGAGGGTATCTTGTAAATCAAAAAGGTGAGAGATTTACCGATGAGTTAGCTCCACGAGATGTTGTGAGTCGTGCTATCTATGCTCAGATGAAAGAAGGAAATGAAGTCTTTTTAGATATACGACACTTTGGAGAAGAGTTTATCGATGAGCATATTCCCCAAGAGAGAAAACTTGCCATAACTTATGAGGGAGTTGACCCTGTGAGTGAACTTATACCCATAGCTCCTGTGGCTCATTATAGTATGGGTGGTATCAAGGTAGATGAAAACATGATGAGTTCAGTTAACGGTCTTTTTGCTGTGGGAGAGAGTGCCGAGTCAGGAGTTCATGGAGCTAACAGACTTGGAGGAAACTCTCTTTTAGAGATAGTATCTTTTGGAAGAGTTGCAGGAGAAAAGAGTGCAGAGTTTGCAAAAGGTGTAGATTATGAGTTAAAGCATACTTCTGAGTATAGAATAGATGAGATATTTGAGCTTCCAAATGAGATAAACTTTTATGAAAAACGAGAAGAGTTGGGAGAGCAACTTTATAAAAATGTAGGAATAGTTAGAGATGAAAACTCTCTACTAAAAGCTCATGAGTTTGTTCTAGAGTTGGAAAACAGTCTCTCAAAGATGGGCTTAGGTGACAGAAGCAGAGTTTATAATACAAATCTTATAGAGCTTTTAAAGTTTAGAAACTCACTCGTACTTTCTAAGCTTATCGTTTCTAGTGCATTGGAAAGAAAAGAGAGTATAGGAGCACATTATCGTGAAAGTTAAAATACAGAGATTTTGTAAACATAGAGAACCTGAAAATGCTCTCATGGTTGATTATGAAGTTCCTCTTGAAAATGCCACTCTTTTAGAAGCTCTAACTTATATAAAAACTAAGATAGACCCAACACTAACCTTTTCAAGTGGCTGTAAAAGCGAAGTTTGTGGAAGTTGTTCGGTTCGTGTAAATGGCAAAGAGAAACTCGCATGTGGTTATAAACTTCAAGATGGAGATATTGTTGAACCGTTACGGTATGCAGAGATTTTAAAAGATTTGGTAGTTGACCATAATAAAGCTCATGAAACACTCAAAAGAGTAAAAGGGTGGCAGAGTAAAGTTTCATCTAAAACAGACATGAGTATAGAAGAGGAAAAAAAAGTAGAACTTCAAACGGATTGTATTTTATGTGCAAGTTGTTTTAGTTCATGTCCTGTTTTAGAAGTTGATGGAGCATTTTTAGGACCTTTTGCGATGACTAGAAACTATCGGTATCTCAACGATGCAAGATGTGAAGATGAAAAAGAGAAAGTTGATGCTGTTCAAGATAAAGGTGTCTGGGACTGTACCCTTTGTGGTGAGTGTACCTTAGCATGTCCTCAGGGAATCGACCCAAAAAATGATATAATGATGCTTAGAAGTAAAAGTGTGCAACATGGATACAGTGACCCAACATTTGCAAATGGACTTGATTTTGGGTTTAGTCCAGATTTTTAAAAAGCAGGAAGCTTTTAAAGTTTAGGGGTTTATTGGAAGTCGTGCTTTAGCTAGACCTTTATGGAGAACCAAATTGTAATTATATTTTTTTTTACATTTAAATGTTTAAAAACTAAAAAATATACAAGTTGTATGAATGTTTCCATGGGTGGAGCTGAAGCTTCCACTTCCGTTATATCCTTTAAAATAGGGTAAATATATTAAGGAGAATAGATGGCAAAAGAACATAGTTTTGATATAACAGCAGAGCTTGATGCACAAGAGATGAAAAATGCGATAGAACAAGCTAAAAAAGAGGTTGGAAATCGTTATGATTTTAAAGGTGTAAAAGCTGAGATAGATTATAGTGAGCAGGGAAAGAGTATCACTTTGGTTTCCGTGAGTGATGCAAAAGTTGATGCGATGGTAGATATGGTTATCGCTAAAGCTATAAAACGAGGCATCCCTTCAAAAGCTATCAATGAAAACAGTCGTAGTCAAGTTGGTGGAGGAAATACTAAAGTAGTGCTTTCTATCGTTGATGTCATCAGTAAAGATGATGCGAAAAAGATAGTTAAAGGTATCAAAGACCAAAAACTAAAAGTTCAAGCTCAAATCCGTGGCGAAGAGGTAAGGGTTATCGGAAAGTCTATCAATGACTTGCAAACTTGTATCGCTGCAATTAAAGAGATGGATATCGATGCACCTTTAAGTTTTACAAACCTAAAATGAAATTTTTCAAAGATGAAAATGAAGTCAATATGACTCCAGTGATAGAGGGCTTTAAGTGCAAAGCTTTTGTATATGGAGTCTTTTCTGGCTTGGTTATACTTCCTATCTTGCTAGGGCTTTATGTCTGGTATGAGTATGATGCTCTTTTAGCTATCGGAACTGTTTTGTTTTTGTATATTGTTAGTTCTATTGTGGGAAGTAAGCTTCGTCTTAGTTCACTCCCTCCAAAGCTTCGAGAGAAAAATCTCTCATCCTTGGAGATAGCAAAATGGTATGTGCATCAGCATATGTGTTTTTAAGCACGGTTCACTGT
Source organism: Lepetodrilus ovalis (assembly GCA_032361185.1). Classification (NCBI taxonomy): domain Eukaryota; kingdom Metazoa; phylum Mollusca; class Gastropoda; order Lepetellida; family Lepetodrilidae; genus Lepetodrilus; species Lepetodrilus ovalis. The sequence goes on along the minus strand of JAUTBQ010149279.1, from coordinate 3,399 downwards.
GCGTGAGTTCTCTGCTGAAGAGTCCATAGCGGAAGCGTAGTCAAAGGAATTTACTTCCTTTGGCGTTAATTAAAGATAAAAGAATCTCTCATCCTTGGAGATAGCAAAATGGTATGTGCATCAGCACATGTGTTTTTAGATACTTTTTATCTTGTCTTCAAGCGTAGAGATACTTGAAGATACATCGTTACTTAGATTTGATAAATAGACGATGTTTTTACTATTTTTTTGTGAAGTTTCTTTTGCATGTGTTATATAAGACTCGATACTTTTGATACTTTTTTCGGTATCTGAGGATTTATGTACATTTTGCTGACTTACTTCTGCTGCTTTGCTGATACAGCTGATACTTTGACTGATATTGTCCGTTGCAACTTCTGCAGTTTGAACGATAGTTTCAAAATCTTTCATACCATCTTGCATTTGTGATGTTACACCATTTATCCCTTGAACGATGATGTTGATAGTTGAGTTTATATCTGTAAGCGATTTTTGTGTTCTTTCAGCTAGTTGTCTTACTTCATCTGCAACAACAGCAAAGCCTCTACCATGTTCGCCTGCTCTTGCTGCTTCTATGGCTGCATTTAGTGCCAAAAGATTTGTTTGATCTGCTATATCACTGATGATGCCTAACACACCTTTGACTTCTTCTGATTGATGTGAAAGTTGTTGTAGATTTTCATTTATATCATGCTCTTTTACATTTTTATCTGTAATATCACTATGTAGTAAACTCAAATCATTTTGTGTCTTTTCAAGTATTTCAGAAGCTTCTTTGATACTTACTTGTGCTTCAGTAGATAGCGTTTCACTCTCATGACTGTTTTCTAAAGTTTGTTTTAGATTTTCTATAGAACTATCGATAGAATCTTGAACCTCAGTAGCTTGGGTCTCAATCTGTTTAGATAAGTTGTTCATCGTAAGAGAGAGTTCTTTTGTTCTGTTCGCATCTTCAGATATATCTGTAGCTCTAGAAACTTTTTGTGAAAATTCGTTAATCAGTTGACCTATCTCACTATACTCTGTTGAGTGTTTAAAGTCTATATCAAACTTGCTACCTACTGTAAGATTTGAGAGATACTCTTTGATAGCTTTTGTAGCGTCTACACCATTTTTCTTTTCATCTAAGTCATGGTTTAGTATAACGATAGCAATCACATATTGTACGATTGAACCTATGGTATTGTCTGTAAAAAATGTACCATTTACGATAAGTAGTACAATCCCAACATAGTGTATAAGTCGCATCCTAAAAAATAGTGAATATATGATTGACGGTTTTTTCATGTTTTATTCCTTGTTTGTCTTGTTGTTTGAGTAAATCGACAGCAATACAATAAGTTTTAGTAAATTACTAAAACTGATACTTCATAACAAACTTGGTCATGTTTTGTGTTTTATCTTTTCCTTTAAATCCGTCAAATTCTGTCTCTCTTTGGACATTTACTAGTTTGAAAAGTATGTTTTTCTTCGGTTTGTACTTTAGTGCGATATCTGTTTCTGTTGCATCTTTTTGTGCATTTTTAAGAGATGACTTTCCAAAGTTTCCATGAGCTACTATAAGGCTTAGATTTTTTGGAAGTGTTCCTTTAAAATCAGGTATCTTATAAGTTCCAACAATCTTTACAGCTGTAACATCTGGACGATAAGCATTTTTAGAGTGAATCATACTCGTAAATGCTGGATCGCCTCCCCAAATGTTTAACATAGCATCACCATTGCTTCTATTGATAGCAAGTATAAGTTTAGCTCCCTGATAAGCTGCCGCTGCTTTGAGTCCAAAAAGTGTTGGGTTTCCATCTGTATCTTTGATATTTTGATGCATGATTTGTGCTCCTACCATCGTTTTCACACCATTTGATAGGTTAAACTTTGCCATACCATCAACATAAGTGATATTTGCTACATCATAGATGATATATTCCCATGCTTGTACGGTTGTATTTTTGACAGATTTATTTATAGCTCCAACGATAGTCATACCCGATGTATCATCTATACCAGTTAACTTTCCAAAGTTTACAAACTTACCTCTTCTTACTTTCGTAGGAAGTGCTTCATCTGCTGCTAGTGTTTCAAGTTCAGGTTCTCCATATACTTTTACCGAACCTGCTGTAGTAGATTTTTCCCCTACACGACCCCAATCAGAGATAGACCTTGCACCATAAGCCATCTTTGTTATATGTGAACCTACAACGATAGTATCATCTATCAATGCCTTAGAGGTAACCAATGCACCTTCATATAAGTTTGGAACAGTTGAAACAGTGTTTTTTGTCATAGGTGTATTTAGTGTGAAGTGTCCACCTTGTGCTTTAAGGTTTTTATTTTCGTATTGTAGGTATGCTTCTTGTATGTTGGCTTTTGTTTTTACGACTGTATTGTTATCTTTTGTTTTTTTACCCATAAATTGACCATTTGCTACATTGGCACTTTTGTCGGTGTCTGTAAGACCTGTATCTCCTACGACATAGCCAGTTACTTTTGCACTCAAGCCATTTACTTTAGGCGTAACATAGCCTCCTGTAGCATAGTAAGTACTTCCTGTTGTTGTATCGTAACCATTGTCTTTACCATCTATGATATGTAGTAGCTTTATGTTTCCGACAAATTTACCATTATTATTGTTTTTCTTCTTTTGTATCACTTTTGTAGTAGTGATGGTTTGTACTGGTGGTTGTACAACTTCTTGTGTTGGTAGTGTTTTAACTACGGTTGTCTCTTCTTGGACAAATTTTGCAAGTGGTAAATCTTCTAGACTTGTTTCAACTGTTGTCACTTGTTTTTGTTGTATAGTTGGTACTATCTCATCATTTATCATATCAATACTTCCATCAGCATAGTAGATAAAACCATTTTTTTTATCATAATTGATTATCTTTTTTGGTGTATTTGCTGTTAAAAAGCTTGTTGTTAGTAGGCTAGAGATTAGTATTGCATTGTGTAGTTTCATAGTTTACCTTATCTTATGTATTAAAAATATATATGTAAATCGGTATTTTGTAAAAAATTTTTAGAGATAAAGAAAACTTTAGTAAAAGTTAACTTTTTTAAAAAAAATTACTATTTTTGTTTCAAAATGGAACAGAAGTAGTAGTTTTTTACTAAAAAAGTATTAAATTTAATTAAAAACTATCTTTTTATACTAAACTAAACCTATCAAAAAACTAAAAGGATTTCAAATGAAAGATTTATTAAAAGTTGTTTTTATTTTAATGTTAACTATAGTTGGAGCAGAGGCTTGTGAGACACTAGCTAACGAAGATGTATGTACTATGATGACTGAGCCTTGTGAGCCTATAGACTTATGTGCAGAGGCTTGTGACCCAATCGCTGACTAAATAGTAAAGGCTTATTAAGCCTCTACTGTTTGTTTTTTCTGCTTTGTTTTTTTATACT
>JAUTBQ010149278.1:0-96104 GCA_032361185.1 Lepetodrilus ovalis | reverse complement strand
AGTAACCCAAAAGAGCAGAAGAAGCAGTTATTGCAATGGATTAAGTGAATTAAAACTTACTTATCTAGGACAGCCCCAAAAAAAGATATTATCTAAATGTACAAACTAATTCGTAATCGATCCGGTTAAGTTTAAACTTTGTAACAAATTCCCAGGATAATTATTTACTTTTCCACTCTTCTTATCCACTTACTTAAACACTTCTCTATAAAGCAAAAACCTTGATTTACTTACATTTCTCGCTTATTTTCGATAAAAGTGTAAGAAAGTGGGTAAATATGGGTAGTTTTTCTTTCATTGGAAATTACTCTTATACTATTGATGACAAGAATCGCTTTAATATACCAGCGAAATTTCGACGCCAATTAGATGATGAATCTAATAATACGTTAATTTTAACGGTTGGTATGGAACGATGTGTAAATATTTATCCCTTAAGCCATTGGAATGAAGAACTTAAATCTGTTCAGAAACTGGATCGGAATAAAGTCGAAAATCGTCAATTTATACGTGCAATAGCATCCAATGCAATTGATGCAAAATTGGACAAGCAGGGTCGCATTATCATTCCAAATCACTTAAAGAATTACGCTGAATTAGAAAAAAATATTGTTCTTGTCGGTATTTTCGACAAAATAGAAATCTGGAATGAGAAACATTATCGCAATGAAATGGAAAAACAGCTAGAAAACTTAGATACTCTTGCACAAAGGATTTCCGCAAAAAATGAGTGATTTTCATAAACCAGTAATGCTTTCTGAATGTTTGAATTATTTGATTACTGCAAAGACGGGATCTTATATTGATTGTACTCTAGGAGGTGGCGGACACAGCGAAGCAATTTTAAAAAATTTGAATGAAAAAGGTACATTATTTTCCATAGATCAAGATTCCGAAGCTATTGAAGTAAGTAAAAAACGCCTCGAAAAATATACTAATTTTACAATTTGTTTTGGTAATTTTTATCAACTAAAAATGTTAACAGAGCAAGAAGACAAATCAATAACAGGAATTTTAATGGACTTGGGTATCTCATCACATCAAATTGATAGTGATTATCGTGGATTTAGTTTTCAAAAAGATGGTCCCTTGGATATGCGAATGAATTCAAATATCAAAAATTCAGCTGAGAATGTCGTAAATGACTATTCAATTCAGCAATTACGAAAAATTTTCTATGAGTTTGGAGAGGAAAAACAATCTTCTATAATTGCTAAGGAAATTGAAAAAGCGCGAAAGAAATCACGCATAACCAGAACACTAGAATTAAAAAAAATAATTGAAGCTTGCGTCCATATAAACAAACGCAAAAAAAGTTTTGCGCGTATATTTCAAGCCATTCGTATTGACGTAAATAAAGAGCTAGATGCTTTAAAAATAGCTTTGCAAGACGCATTCGATTTACTTCAAAATCGAGGTCGCCTTGTCGTCATAAGTTATCACAGCTTGGAAGATAGAATTGTGAAGCAATTTTTTAAATCAAAATTATCTGAGTATTATAATCCCTCCCGTCCTTTAGAGCAAGAGTATTTTAACGAATATTTGAATATATTGACACGAAAACCTGTTTTAGCAGACCTAAATGAAACGATAGGAAACCCACGTGCAAGGAGCGCTAAATTACGCGTAGCGGAAAAAATAATAAGAGACTAACATGGCAACTAAAACAAAGCAACATCATATTATTCAGTCCTTTAAATCAACCTTTTTAGTTATGCTGTTCACATTTCTTAGCATCAGCGCAATCGTTTATCTCATCTGGCAACGCAACTCGGTTGACATTGTTATGAAAGATATCGATCTACTAAACCATCAACATGAGCAAATTACACTGGAAATTAATCGACTTAATCAACGTATTGCAAATTTATCACATATTGATAGAATTCGAAAAATTGCTAGCCGAGAGTTTAACCTAAAAGAAGCCAGAAAGAAGCCAATATTATTTATCGTTAAAGACGCAAAATACAAAAACGAGCTAACCAAATTAAGCAAACACATTCAGCTAAAAAAAATCTATCTAAAGAGAAACAATTTGTTGCTAGAGCAGGATTTTAATGCCACATCGAAATAGATTAAAAATTGTTTTTATCGGATTTATTTTTATTTGGCTTCTAATTATAGTTCGACTATTTCGGATTCAAATAATAAATCATGATGCCTATAAAATCCGAGCTAATGATCAGTTTAAAAAAATGATTGTTTTAAAATCGAAGCGAGGCTCTATTGTTGACCGTATAGGAAAACGCCTTGCATATAATGAACGATTTTATAATGTAAAGTTAGAACTTAATAAGTATAAAGAATTATCAAAAAAAGATAAAAAACGTATAATAAAAGCTCTGAGCCATAATTTAAAGCGTTCAAGGAATTATTTTAAAAATAAAATTTATAAAGCCAATATTGAGAAGAAACATACCATTATCGTGGCAAATAGGGTAAGCGAAGACAATTGGGAAAATTTAAAGCAAATCAATTTAAGCGATCAAAAGAAAAAAATTGAAGATTTTCAAGGTATATATGTTTCCAGTATTTTTCGCCGTACGTATGGTAGCACCGCAAATAATTTACTCGGATTTGTGGATACCGATAATAAAGGAATCGCTGGTTTAGAAAAACAATTTAATTCTGCATTGACAGGACACGATGGCTTCAAGGTTGTTCAAAGAGACGCTAAAGGTCAGTTTTCAAGTCGCACAGATTATGATGCAAAATCACCAATTAATGGTAATGAAATTAAGTTAACTATTGATAGCTACCATCAAGATGTTCTTGAATTTGAGCTAAAATCGGCGTTAAACCACTACCACGCTAAATCCATTAGTGGAATTATTTTAGATCCGTATACAGGTGCTATTCTAGCTATGGCAAGCGCTCCAAGCTACAATTCAAACAAACCCAGTACTGCTGCGAGGCGTAATTTACATGGCTCAAATCGGGTTGTTTTGGATGCATTTGAACCTGGTTCTACTTTTAAGATTGTAACCGTTGCCGCTGCACTGGAAGAACAAATTGTAAAGCCAACAGATGTTTTTTTCTGTGAAAATGGTTCGTATCGCTATGGTCCAAAAATTTTTAGAGATGACAAACACAAATTTGGGAACCTTACGGTCAAGGAAATTATCGAAAAATCTAGTAACATAGGCACAATTAAAATTGCTAAAAAATTAGGTAAGGAAAATCTATATAGATATATTCGCGATTTTGGATTCGGACAACATACAAAGATACCATTTCAAGATGAGTCCGCAGGACGCTTACGCCGTCTAAAACGATGGTCAAAAATTTCATTAGCATCCATTTCCTTCGGACAGGAAATCAGCGTTACCGCTTTGCAACTTGCACAAGCATACGCAGTAATTGCAAATGGCGGTTTATTAATTCGCCCACATATAATAAAATCTGTTATGAATCAAAATGGGAAAGTTCTTCAAGATAACAAACGCGAAATTATTCGGAGAGTTCTTTCTAAGAAAACTGCAAACACTCTAACTGATTTTTTAGCATCTGCCGTTTCCCAAGGTACGGGTTCCATTATTAAAAATAAGAATATTAAGATTGCAGGAAAAACAGGAACGGCACAAGTTTTTGATATCAAAAAACAAAGTTATAAAAGTGGTAAAGTTGTCGCATCATTTGCGGGATTCTTCCCTATTGATGAGCCAAAATATGTTGTTGTAATTGTCGTAAATGAGCCTCGCTACAAGAACCTAAATTATGGTGGTTGGACTGCTGCTCCAACTTTTATGAAGATTGCAAAAAATTTAGTTGGTTCGGAGAACTATGCCAATGAAAATGAATATGAATATTTAAATGTGGATACCAATCGCATATATATTCCTGATTTTGTCGGGCTTTCATTAAGTGAAGCAAAAAAAATTCTCAGCTCAAGCAAAATTGATTTTGAGATCGCAGGCAATGGAAAATATGTTATCAATCAGAGGCCGAAAGACGGTGATTACAATAAGGAAAGTATCTCAAAAATCATTCTTACGGCCAATAAAAAATACGCCTCATTAATGCCGGATCTCAAAAAATTAACGATACGAGAGGCAATTCGAAAGTTGAAACGATTTCGAATTAGGATTACGATTAGTGGATCAGGTTTAGTATTAAAACAATCAATAAAAGCAGGCAAGGTTGTGCAAAAAAACGCTACTCTCAAGCTACGTTTGGGAGCGCCATGACATCACTTAAACAACTCATCTCATCATTAGAGATAAAATCCTTTTCAGGAAATTTGGATATACGTATTCGGAAAATTAGAACGGACTCTCGAAAAGTACAAAAAGATGATTTATTTTTTGCTATAGAGGGGTTTGATTTTGATGGGCATGATTTTATTCCTCCAGCAATAAAAAATGGAGCTATCGCAATAGTTTGCCAAATTTATCCCAAAAGTAGTGCGAAAAATATTACAATTATTCAGGTTGAAAATTCTCGAATATTCTTATCATCCTTTTCGAAAAAAAGATATGACTCTCCTGATGAAAAACTTATAAAAATTGGAATTACAGGAACTAACGGAAAAACCTCAACTGCCTATTTTTTGCAACAAATGCTTAATTTTATGAAACATCCAGCGGGATTAATTGGCACAATTATTTATGATACCGGAGCATATCAGAAACAAGCTAATCACACAACTCCAGAGGCACATATCTTGTATGAGTTATTAGATGATATGGTCAATCATGGCTGTACCCACGTGGTGATGGAAGTTTCTTCGCATGCCTTGGCACTAAATCGGGTTAATACACTTATTTTTGAACGAGCAATTTTTACAAATTTTTCCCACGAGCATCTAGATTTTCATGGAAGCATGGATAATTATTTTAACGAAAAATTAAAATTGTTTCATTCCAAACTAAGTGGAACAGCGATTTTAAATCGGGATGATGAGCGAGTAAGGAAAATTGATTGTAAAAATACAATGACTTTTTCAATTGGCTTTCAGGCAGATATTAAAGCGATCTCTTTTCTGGTCACCATAGATGGATTAGAGTTTTCTATTGAAAAAGATGCCCAAATTTATGCATTTAAAACTAAAATTGTTGGACGATTTAACCTTTCAAATATTCTGGCTTCAATCTGCTGCTTACTAAGTTTAAACTTTCCCATCAAGCAAATTCAAATTGCTGTGTCAAAACTTAAACCAATATCGGGTCGAATGGAAAAACATTTTGTTCACAATAAGCATGTTATAATTGATTATGCGCATACACCGGATGCTCTAGAAAGTGTTTTAAAAGCGTGTCGAACCCTAACCGAAAATCGTTTAATTTGTGTATTTGGTTGTGGGGGTGAGCGAGACAAAGATAAACGAGCTATGATGGGACAAACTGCTGAACACTATGCTGATCATACCTTTATAACCTCAGATAACCCTCGAAACGAGGATCCAGAAATGATTATTGATCACATTGCTAAAGGATTCAAGCGTCAAAAATACGAGTGCGAATCAAATCGAAAAATTGCAATCTTCAAGGCACTTGAAATGGCTAGTCAAAGTGATTTAATCATTATTGCCGGAAAAGGACATGAGACTTATCAAGAAATAAATAAGATTCGCCATCCATTTAATGATGCGGAAATAATTTACAACTGGAAAACGAGATGACACGTTTAGATAGCCTAAGAAAATTCATTCAGATAAACCATATAGAAACTTCATCTATTGAGCAACTCAAGGGCTTCCGGAATATTAGTAAAGATACAAGAACCCTTGAAAGCGGTGATCTTTATGTCGCCATCATGGGTGAACATTTTGATGGAAATCAATTTGCTACAAAGGCAATATCACTAGGTACAAGTTGCCTAGTCCTTAATCAAAAAATTGATACATCTGTGCCACAAATTATCGTTAATGACTCAATACAATTTTTGCAAGGATGGGCAAAATATTATCGAGAAAATCATTCCGCAAAATTTATCGGAATTACCGGTACGAATGGAAAAACAACCACAAAAGAAATGATATATTCCATCCTCAAAAATAATTTCCGATGCTACCGAACTGCTGGAAATTATAATAACCACATTGGCGTCTCTCTAACAATTCTAAATATGGATGAAACAATTGAGATTGCTGTGATAGAAATGGGAATGAACCATCCAAAGGAAATTGAACTACTAACGAATATTGTTCAACCTAATTATTCCGCTATTACAAATATTTCTGCGGGACACATGTCTGCATTTAATTCTATCGAAGATATCTATCAAGAAAAAATTCAACTCTTTCAACATACAAAAAATCGTGGAATAATTATTTTAAATTCCGATGATAAGTATTTGAGACACTTCAAATCAACTCGTCACATAATTAAGAAAATATCTTCCAAGAATACACAAGCTGATTTTTATGTCAAATTTAATAAGCGCGATAACAAAAGTGCAAAAATAAATCATATCGAAATTAATTTAAAAATAGCAGGCAAATTTAATTTATATAATGCTGCCATAGCGGTTGCATTCGGAAAACTATTTCATGTGGGCAATGAAACGATTAAAATGGCTTTAATGCACTTTGAAACCTCTTTTGGAAGAATGGAGTGGATTAAAGCTGATTCATTTTCCTTTATTCATGATGCATATAATGCCAATCCAGAATCAATGAAAGCTGCTATTGATTATTTTTCAACTTATGATACAAATTTACCGAAAATTCTTATTATAGGAGATATGTTAGAACTTGGAAACATATCCGATAACGAGCACCAAAAAATTATTGATGCCTTAGATGGTAATTTTGAAAAAATTTATACTCTGGGTTCAAATTTTAAAAAAATAAGATCAAATAAAATTAAAAGCTATTTAGATTTAGACAAGCTATGTGAAGATCTTATGGGAAGATTCTCAAAAGGACTCATTTTACTTAAGGGATCCCGCGGAATGCGTTTAGAGAGACTAATTAAAAATCTATCGGAAAAACAAAACAGGACTTTTATATGTTAGCAGACTTGCTCTATTCGATGCACGATCAAATAGGTGCACTTAATATATTTCACTATATTACAGTTCGAGCATCGCTTTCTTTTATTACAGCCCTCACTTTATGCCTGTGGCTTGGACCAAAATTTATTTCATATTTGCAAAAGCATCAAATTGGTGAATCAATTCGTGATGATGGTCCGAAACTACATCACGTAAAAAAAGGTACACCTACTATGGGTGGAGTAATGATACTTGTTACGGTCATAGTATCTGCACTACTTTGGAATAAGTGGAATAATGCATTCTTTCTACTATCTTTTGTTGCTTTGATATGGATGGGATTTATTGGATTTATTGATGACTATATAAAAGTTATTAAAAAAGATAAGAAAGGTCTAGCGGGTCGGTTTAAAATCTTTGGACAAATAAGCCTTGGTTTGGGAATCGGATTAATTATGTCGTATTCCACTGTCTTCGACTCCAAAGATACCGAGGTTATAAATTTGCCGCTATTCGGTCAAATAACGGTCAACTTTGTATCGGTAAGCATCCCTTTTTTTAAGGACTTAACCATGCAATTTTGGCATCCTGTTTTTTATATCTTTTTTGTGATCTTTGTATTAACAGCACTTTCTAACGCGGTTAATCTTACTGACGGGCTTGACGGGCTTGCAGCAGGAACATCTGCAATTTCTTTGCTAGGTTTCGCCGGTATTGCCTATGTTTCTGGCCACGTAAAGCTAAGTGAATATTTAAATATCATGTTTTTAAATGGAAGTGGAGAAATTACTGTTTTTGCTGTATCCCTTATCGGGGCAACACTTGGATTTTTATGGTACAACGCTTACCCTGCCCAAATATTTATGGGTGATACAGGTTCTTTAGCACTTGGTTCTACTATTGCGACTATGGCAATTTTACTTCATAAAGAGTTTTGGTTACTCATTGTCGGAGCAATATTTGTTGCCGAAACTGTTTCTGTCGTTGTTCAGACATTATATTTTAAATACACGCGAAAAAAATTTGGTGAAGGGAAACGAGTTTTTCTTATGGCACCATTTCATCACCATTACGAAAAAAAAGGGCTGCACGAGTCCAAAATCGTAACACGTTTTTGGATTATAGGAATTTTATTACTTTTAGTAACACTAACAACATTTAAGACACAATGAAGAAAAATATATCGGTTCTCGGAATTGGAAAAAGTGGTATCTCTGCTGCAATTTTAGCAAAAAAAAAGGGTTATCTCCCATTTATTTCTGATTCAGCAATTTGTGAAAAATTAAATAAGCAAATCCATATTTTAAACAAAAATAAAATTCCATTCGAGTGTGGCAGACACAGTGAACGATTGTATGATGCGGATGAATTAATTTTAAGCCCTGGTATTCCAAAAGAAACAAAAATTGTTCAGTCCTTTTTTAGAAAAGGAAAATCCGTTATATCCGAAATCGAATTCTCATCACGATATACTAAGCAACCAATCATAGCAATCACGGGGACAAATGGAAAAACAACTACAACAACTTTACTTGGACGAATGTTAGAAGCCGAATTCTCTGGAAAACGATTAGCCGGAAATATAGGTATTCCGCTCGCAGATATTGTAAGTACCAATGATGAAAATCCAATTGCCGTAGAACTTAGCAGTTTTCAATTGGAAACAATACACAAAGTTAAGCCCAAAACAACCCTTTGGCTAAATGTTTCACCTAATCATTTAGATTGGTATAATTCATACGATAGTTATATTGAGGCAAAAACACGTATAAATTTAAATAATGACGAGAATACAAATGTCGTTTACAATTGTGATGATGCTACTGTTTCTGAAAAATCAAAAACTGCAAAAGGAAACAAATACGGTTTTTCGTTACATAAAACCGACTGCGCCGCTTTTATAAGCGAGGAAATTATCACTTTAAAACTCGATAAAAAAATTAAGTTAATTAAAAAAGAAGAGCTACAATGTTCTGGACCACACCATTTAATGAATATTATGGCATCAAGTTTAGCAGCCTATTTAAATCATGTTTCTCTTGAAAATATTCGCCGTGTTTTAAAAGCATTTAATGGTTTGGAACATCGTATGGAGATGGTTTCTATCGTAAATGGAGTAACATACATCAATGACTCAAAGGCGACATCAATTGATGCCCTAAAAATGGCTCTTTTATCATTTGATGAAAATATTCTTTTAATTACTGGGGGAAAACACAAAGGTGCCTCCTATTTACCTTTGACCGAGTTTATTAGAAAAAATGCAAAATTTGTCGCAACCATTGGATCATCTGGAAAACAAATGTTAGAAGAATGGAAAAGTGTTAAAAGAATCGAAAACTGTGAAACACTTGAAAGAGCGATCAATCGAGTAGTTGAAATTGCGAAAAAAGGTGACACTGTTTTATTTTCACCAGCTTGCTCAAGTTTCGATCAGTTTAAAAATTTTGAAACTCGTGGGAAAAAATTCAAACAACTTGTACATGAAATCGAAAAAAATTATGAATAAAAAGCAAATTGATAAAATCCTATTTTTTGTTGTTCTAATGCTCTGTTGGATTGGAATAATTGCCGTTTTTGGTTCCAGTACGGAAATCGCTAATTCCTATTTTAACAATCGATTTCACTTTATAATCCGCCAATTTATTTGGTTTCTTTTTGGAATATTAATTTTATTTATTTTTATGAAAATTCCAATAGAACGATTACAAAGTTTATCTAAAATTGCTTTATTGATAAGTTTTGTAATGCTACTGATGGTCTTTTTTGTCGGAACCGAGGTAAAAGGCGCAACACGATGGATTAATCTTGGTCTTTTCAATCTACAACCTTCAACTATCTCTCAATTTATTCTTATCATTTTTACAGCCGACTATTTAACACGTCGCCATAATAATCTAAGCGAATTCAAGCGACTGTTTCCAATTCTAATTATTTTATGTATTTTTGGTTTAATGATTGCGCTTCAGCCAGATTTTAGCACCTCTGCAACAATTGTTTTAACGGTTTTTATTATGTTCTTTATTTCACCCATTCCATTCAAAAATTTAAGCATAGTCATGTTAAGTGGTCTTATTATAGCCATTCCAATTTTTGTGATTGAATCGTATCGAATCAAGCGAATTTTATCATGGCTGAACCAAGCAGACGCCCAGAACACCATTACCAATTGGCAAAGCTACCAGTCAGTAACATCCTTTGGACTTGGAGGTTGGTTTGGTGTTGGCTTTGGATATAGCCGGCAAAAGTTTTTCTTCTTACCTGAGGCGCATACTGATTATATTCTTGCAATTATTGGCGAAGAAATGGGATTTATCGGTGTATCTTTTGTGACTATCCTCTTTTTAATTTTAGTCTGGAGAGGATTTAAAATTGCAAATCATGCAACAACTTTACTTCATTATTATTTAGCAGCAGGGATAACAATTTATCTTGGGATATACGCTTTTGTAAATATTCTCGTTGTCATCGGACTCTTACCAACAACAGGATTGCCACTACCTTTTATAAGTTATGGGGGAAATCAGCTTTTAATTAATCTCGCATGTGTTGGATTGCTATTAAATATATCATCCGTTGGACAACAAAGTATTTTTCGAGCAGACAAAAATGGATAAATATATTCTATTTGCCGGTGGTGGAACCGGCGGACATATATACCCTGCATTGTCACTAGCCGACGAATTTAAAAGCCGTGGATATCGTTGCAAATTTGTTGGCACAAGGAATAAAATTGAAGCAGAACTTGTTCCTAAAAGAAATTATGATATTTACTTTATATGGATTAGTGGCTTTCATAGATCACTTCGAATTTCAAACTTACTTTTTCCCTTAAAGATCATTGTTTCACTATTTCAATCATGGAAAATATTAAAAAAAGTAAATCCTGCATTGGTTATTGGAACAGGTGGCTATGTAAGTGGCCCGTTGCTATTTGTTGCAACAAAGATGAAAATTTCTAGCTTAATTCAAGAGCAAAATTCATATCCGGGCATCACCACTCGACTTTTGGAAAAGCGGGTCGATGAAATTCATATCTCCTATGATTATTCACGTCAGTTTTTGAAAACAAATAAAGCATATCTAAGCGGGAATCCAATTCAACTTTTTATAGCACAAAAATCAAAGGAAGATGCTCTGAAAGATTTTAAATTAGGCAATCGTTTTACAATTGCTGTCATGGGAGGTAGTTTAGGTGCAAAATCAATAAATCAAGCGATTCAAAAAATTAGTGAAAAAACGGATCTATTTAATGATGTAAATCTTATCTGGCAAATTGGCAAAACAACTTATAACGAATTTTCTAACGTTTTATTGCGACATGCCTGTATCAAAGCTTTTTTTGATGATATGAGAAGTTTTTATTCAGCAGCAGATATTATTATTTCACGTGCGGGTGCTCTTTCACTTTCTGAAATAGCAATGGCAGGAAAAGCCGCAATCATTATTCCATACAAGTATGCGGCCGCAAACCATCAATTTTATAATGCCAAGGCCTTTGAACAAGAAAAAGCCGCTTTTTTAATTGAAGACAATGATTTCTTAATCAAAAACTTAGCAGAAGCAATAAAGCAATTAAAATTTGATGAAAAATTACGTGTACAAATGAAAAAAAATATGAAAAAAATTGCCCGACCACGTGCTGTCCATGATATTGTTGAAAGTGGAATTAAATTAATAAAATAGATCAATTAAAGTAGTATGAAACAAAGGGTAATATGTTTGGAAAAATTAGAAATATTTATTTCATAGGAATTGGTGGAGCTGGGATGTGTGGCATAGCGGAAATTCTAATTAGCTTAGGATTTAAAGTTAGTGGCTCCGATAAACAGCTTACAGAAACAACGGATTATCTCCACTCAATTGGTGCAAAAATTTTTGAAGGTCATTTTGCCAAAAATGTTAGTTCCGTTGATGCCGTTGTTTATTCATCAGCAATTTTAGCTACAAATCCAGAAATTATAGAAGCAAAAAAAAACAAAATTCCCGTTATTCGACGTGCTGAGATGTTAGGCGAACTCATGCGCATGAAATATGGTATTTCAATTTCAGGCACGCATGGGAAAACAACGACGACTTCAATGATTGGAACAATTTTAACTGAGGGTGGTCTTGATCCAACTATTATCGTTGGTGGAAAATTAAAAAAACTTAAAACCAATGCTCGCTTAGGAAAAAGTAATCTTCTTGTCGCAGAAGCAGACGAGTTTGATCGTAGTTTTCTTACGCTAACATCATCAATTGCAGTTATTACAACTTTGGAAGTTGATCATTTAGATTGTTACAAAAACCTTGACGATATAAAAAATGCGTTTATTCAATTCGCCAATAAAGTTCCATTTTTTGGAGTCGTCATCGCCTGCATTGATGAAGAGAGTGTCCAAGATATTTTACCTTACTTAGAACGCCGAATAATCACTTACGGTATATCTAAACAAGCTGATATTCAGGCACATCATATTCAGTACAACGAAAATGATACGAGTTTTTCAGTCATCTCAAGCGACTTAGATTTGGGGCGAATTACAATTCATTTACCTGGACTTCATAACGTAAAAAATGCACTAGCAGCAATTGCTGTCGCACTAGAATTAAAAATGAACTTCCCAGCAATCCAAAATGGTCTTGATCTTTTTGAAGGTGTATGGCGAAGATTTCAAATAAAAGGAGAAAAAAATAATGTGTTAGTTATTGATGACTACGCACATCATCCGACTGAAATTATTGCTAGTCTCAAAGGAATAAAGGATGCATGGACCAGACGAGTTGTGGCCGTTTTTCAACCCCATTTGTACAGTCGAACCCGTGATTTTTATCAAGAATTTGGAAAATCCTTTTTCAACTCAGACATTCTCATTATCACTGATGTTTTTCCTGCACGCGAGGAGCCAATAGAAGGTGTCAGTGGAAAAATGATCGCTGATATCGCACGTAAATTTGGTCATCGCGACGTTCATTATATTGCAGATAAAACTAAATTACCACAATTCTTTGAAAAAATTACAAAACCTGGAGATATGCTTATAACTTTGGGGGCCGGTGATATTTACAAATTTGGAGAAAAATTTCTGAATGCGTAAAAACAATTATCAAAATATCTTTGCTAGTGTAAATGGACGAAAGAAATTTAATTTCTTAGCCAAAAAAGTTACACATTACAAAATCGGTGGTCCTATTGATTTCTTGTGTTACCCGAAAACAAATTGCGATTGCTCTACTTTAATTAAACTATGCCGATATCATAAAATCCCTTACTTTGTCCTTGGAAAAGGAAGCAATTTGCTCATTTCAGATGAAGGTTTTCGTGGTGTCTTCATATCATTAGATGATTGCTCGAATGATATTTATTTATCCAAGGAGAAATCGTTTGTCGGAGCTGGAATTCTTTTATGGGATTTTATCAAAAAAACAATAAAATGTGGTCTAGGTGATATGTCACATCTGTCTTTAATCCCTGGAACAATCGGTGGTGCATTGTTCATGAATGCTGGCGCATTTGGAGTTGAAATTGAAAATTTTGTTGAATCCGTTGATGTAATAAGTCAAAATGGCATGTTTGAAACATTACCACATAAAGAGTGCGGATTTCAATATCGTGAAGCTATACATTTACGAGATAAAATAATCTTAGGAGCATGTTTAAACCTTGACACTTGCGATATAGAGACTATGCGAAAAAATTCAAATTATGTCGTTGAACGAAGAAAAGCCCGCCAACCTTTGAAATATCCATCCTGTGGCTCCGTTTTTAAACGCCCCAAAGGCTCTTATGCAGGTATGTTGATAGAAGAAAGTGGCTTGAAAGGATTCTCTGTTGGCGATGCGAAATTATCAGAAAAACACGCTAATTTTATATTGAATATAAGACGTGCAAATGCTCACGATGTTTATGAAATTATCAAGCATGTGCAAAGAACGGTTAAGGAAAAGTATAATATACATTTGGAAAGAGAAGTAAAATTAATCGGTTTTAAACATGTCAAAATTTAATTGGGAAAATATTTTTCGAAAAATTTTTTGGATAGTCGGCGTTTGTTTCGTTGTAATTATTTCGATGATACTTAGAACATATATCTTCGATTCTGAGTATTTTTTCTATTTACAGCAATTTGAAATTCATGGGAATCATTACTTAACGCATCGCGATATTATTTCCCTTTCTGGTCAAAAAGTTGGTGATAAACTTTTCGATTCAAATTTGTCTGTTATTGAAGATAAAGTCAGACGGAGTCCATACATTAAAAACATTGATATAGAACGTCGCTTACCTTCAACATTACTCATATTTATCACAGAAGAAGAACCCATTGCCTATCTTACGACCAAGAAACTTACACTTATTTCGGAAAATGCTCGACTTTTACCCCGTGCGGTTGATTTTGATTTTCCTGATCTACCGACTATTAACATATCAGTGAAAAAGGCGGTAAAGAATGGTGATTATATTGAGCAAAAAAAGGTACTAGAAGCACTTCATTTTTTACAAATTTGCAAGTGGCTTTCGGTTGATTTATTTTCAATAATAACGGAAATTAAGTCAAAGAAAAAGGGACTCCATGTGAAATTGATTTATGGGGGTGCAGAGTTAAAATATTCAGAGGATAATTTGAATGAACAATTGCTAAATTTTTCTTACTTTCTTGATAGAAAAGATAATCTAAATTTTTTATCGCGATCCGAGTATATTGACATTCGCTTTCATGATCGGATCATTATAAAAGATAGAAATAAAAGGTAACTATGAATCCTCTTGAAATTATGGTCGGTCTTGATGTAGGGACAACAAAAATTGTTTGCCTCGTTGCAGAAAAAAATGAGCACGGAGAGCTTTCAATATTAGCTCGTGGTGAGTCTAAATCCGCTGGTTTACGGCGTGGTGTAGTAGTAAATATTGATGTAACCTCTAAAGCGATTCGAAAAGCAGTTGAAGAAGCTGAAAAATTAAGTGGCGTTGAAATAAAACGAGTATCAATAGGAATTGCAGGCGATCATATTGCAAGTAAGGCATCTAGTGGAATGGTAACAATATCAGGCGTGGATAAAGTCGTAACTAAAAATGATGTAAATCGGGTTATTGAAGCCGCAAAAACTATAAACGTTCCATCAGATCGCGATATTTTACACATTATTCCATTAGAGTACACCATTGATGGCCAAGAAGGCATATTGGAACCAATTGGTATGACCGGCATGCGTTTAACAGCCGATATTCATATTGTAACAGCGGCAAAATCTGCAATGCAAAATTTACGAAACTCAATTTCAAAAGCAGGTTTGCTTGTTGATGAATTTGTTTTGGAGCCATTAGCCTCTTCACACGCTATTCTAGAACAAGATGAGCGTGAATTAGGTGTTTGTTTAATTGATATCGGTGGTGGAACAACAGACATTGCGATGTATTATGATGGTTCACTACGTTATACCGCCATTATACCAATTGGAGGTGTAAATGTTACAAATGATATATCAATTGGCTTGAGAACAACACAGGAACATGCTGAGCGTATCAAAACAACATACGGAGTTGCACATACTGATTTTGTTGATGATGAGCTGGATATTGAAGTTCCTGGAGTGGGTGGACGTAAAGCAACAACGATTAATAAAAAGTTTATTAGCCAAATCATTCAACCACGAATGGAAGAATTATTTGAAATGGTCTATACCGAAATGAAACGAACCGATTATTACAATCTAATGTCTGCAGGAATTGTTATCACTGGTGGAGCATCTACCCTAACCGGTTGTACTGAATTAGCAAGCCAAATTAGTGGACTTCCAGTAAAAATCGGAATTCCAAAAGGAATAACGGGTCTAATAGATATGGTCAATGAACCGAAATATTCGACGGCTGTTGGTCTTGTGAAATATGCTGATACAAAATTAACAGTGACAACAAAAACAAATATATTTGATATGAATCAAAAAAGCCTAAATACGATTATTGATCGTTTTAAAAACTGGCTTGATAATATGCTATAAAATATAGAATAATTATTTGGTTTAACGCTTAGAAAATGCTATAATATCAAACAAAAATGAATACCTAAGAATCGGTTTTTTTATTATTCATTTTCTGCACCTGAAATATGAAAATAAACATCGAATTAAGAATCCGGAGCCTCTAAGTTATGTCTTTTGTTCAATTTGCTGAGTCAAAAGCTTCAACGGCAAATATCAAAGTAGTTGGTGTTGGTGGTGCTGGAGGGAATGCAGTAAATGCAATGGTTAACGAGGGAATTGAGGGTGTTGATTTTATTGCTGTTAACACAGACCTTCAAGCGCTTGAATCAAATTTGGCACATCGTAAAATCCAAATCGGAAAAAATTTAACCCGTGGTCTCGGTGCTGGTGCAAATCCTCATATTGGGCAACAAGCGATTGAAGAGGATAAAGAAGATGTAATTACTGCTCTTGCTGAATCGGATATGGTGTTTATCACAGCTGGAATGGGAGGCGGAACGGGTACTGGAGCAGCACCAATAATAGCATCAATTGCCCGGGATATGGGAGCACTAACCGTTGCTGTTGTTACAAAACCATTTGGTTTTGAAGGAAAACCACGCCGTGATAAAGCCGAAGATGGCATTAAAAAACTTCGTGATATGGTTGATACTTTAATTGTTATTCCAAACGATCGAATATTCGCAATTTCTGAGCCAAATACTCCAGTTACAAAAGCATTTTTATTAGCTGATAAAATTTTGCTTCACGCAACTCGGGGTATATCAGATCTCATCACGAAAACGGGTTATATTAATTTAGATTTTGCTGATGTTAAATCAGTAATGTTAAACATGGGTGATGCGCTCATGGGAAGTGGCTCTGCTGATGGTAGCAACCGTGCAACTATCGCTGCACAAGAAGCCATTTCTTCTCCACTTCTTGATGGTGTGTCTATTAATGGTGCCGTCGGGGTATTAATTAATATTACAGCAAGTGAATCCCTTTCTATTCACGAAGTAAATGAAGCGGCAATGCTTATTCAAGAAAATGCAGGTGAAGATGCTAACGTAATTTTTGGAATGGTTTTGGATGATAATATGGCGGATAAAATTCGTGTAACAGTCATCGCAACAGGATTTAATAAAGATGCACGTTACTTGCATGATCTTCAGAATGAAAATAAGACCATTTCTGATAATAAATCGAATGAAAAACCATTTTCAATCACCGCAGTAAAAGCAAAATCGAAAGTAATTGCCACCGATCAACTTCATCTACAACTCGCAAATGATGAGGTTCCTGCCTTTCTTCGAAAGAAAAAGGAAGAAAATGCGCATTCTGACTATAAAAAAGAATCCGATGTTCCTGCATTCAAAAAAACGACTGATATAAATAAACCTGCCCAAGAAAAAGAAAAAAAAATCCACATCAAATCGCCGACAGATTATGATATTCCTACGTTTCTACGAAAATCAATGGATTAAACTAACAGTAGTGTCTGATAGAAAGCATCACGTTCATATAATTAGTTCTGTATTGTTTGTGTAACTGAAGTACTAACATGATATATTGGAGTATGAATAGTATGCAATATTTACCATTGCGTTAGGTTTACATTGTAGAGACCTTTGAAATATCTCTTATCTAAGCCGAAAAACCTATAAATAAAGCAGGAAATCTTTTCTTTAGGATCAGGTAAAACTGTATTTATTTATTTTGATATTTTTTAAAAAGCATTCTCAGAAAACTATTCATACTTTTTATAACATCTTCTATTTCATTTACGGAAAAAGCAATCTCATCATTTCCTTTGATATTCGTCTTTAATATTCTTTTAATTGCACTCCTTATTTGTTTAATAAATTTAGTATCTGCTATTGATGAAACGTGAACTATCAAATGCCTTGAAACTTGTGAAAAAATTATAGTATCAACATCAGAATTTTTATCTATCTCAAACTCAAAATAGAACTTAAATTCCTTGAGAGTATTTTTCATATCTTGAAATGATATCTTTTTCTTTGAAACTATTAATTTTCCTATTTCATCTGATAAATTGAAATTGTATTGACCTAATTCCTGAAAACTGAAGTTCATATCTGATCTTATTGACCCCAAAATGATCTTTGTTATGTTTAGCAAAATATTGAATAGCTGTTGTAAAGTATGAAACTAATAATACAAGACTTTGATTAAGAAATGATTTGAACATATCCCTAAATGAATTATTTTCCCTTATTTGCTTCAACTGCTTAATTGCATTTTCCGGAAAGAAAACGGCGTTCGTAATTTTAATTTCCTTGTTGTTTCTAATTTTCTCATCCAAATCCTCAAGATTTTTTATACAAAAGTAAAGAATTATTTCATCACTTCATTAAATCCCTCACAGGTTTCACGTTTGACTGGAAATTAGTTTTAATACTCTCAAACTCATTTTCAATGTCATTATTTTTACCTTACCCTTAACATCACTATACATAGTCACGCAAATTAAGGCAATGTATTATAATTTTTACATATCATGCAAGAAACATAATTTTGTATAAAAGTAAAAAACATAGCAATAATAACTCAAAAATTGGGATAAAACAGATTAAGTTCTCTTCTACTTGGATTTTCTTAAATAAATGTGTATCTAGTTTGTTACTTTGGCAGAAATTCGGTTTCATCAAAAGAAATATTATTTTTCCGATTTCTTTATATCTATCATTAAAGTAGAGGAATTATAAAAATCCAGCTACTTATGCCAATTGCAATCGTTATAATTCCAACTTTTTTCGATTTCAGCCATCCAGATAAGCTTATAACAGAGATTAATGAGAAAATTCCGATATAGAATGATAGTCCACCTACTAAGCGAGGATAAAATAGTAAGTCATTCGTATTTTTATAAGGTGAGTCGGGAGCTAAAATCATGATGACTTTGTTCATTCCCAAAACTGCGACAATAAATGATACCGCCGCGAGCGATAGCCCTAAAATCATAATTTTAAAAATCCGACTGTCATTCTTTCCTAAAATTAATGTTCCTAAAATTGTTGCCGATACGCCCCCAAGAAATACACTAATAAAAACGACTTGATCTGCTAAAATTTTGAGATATTCTACAGGTAATTCTTCCATATATTTCCAATCATTTTTTCTTTAGCAATTAACGTGTGCATTTACAGCTTTTCCCTTAAATTTTTGTAGCAATTGAATTCTCTGGCGCTTGGCGCTTCGAATTATTTATTTGCTTCCAACACACTTAATACGTAATCAATATCAGATTTTGTTAAACCCGCATTAATTTGAACACGAATACACTCGTTTCCTCTTGGAACTACTGGAAATGTTAAGCCGACTACGAGTATCCCTTTTCTAAACATTTTCTCTACTAATTGATGCGTTTTTTTTGTATTACGGATTAAAATCGGTATAACAGGATGAGGACCATCAATACTTTCTAGCCCCATTTTTTCGAGCCCGGCACGAAATTGAGTGATACCTTCATGAAGCATTTTTAATCGATTTAATCCTTCGTTACTATCGGTAATATTAATGGCTTCAATTGCTGCTACGCAATCCGCTACACTAAGTGGATTGGTATAAATATAGGTATCCGATTTTTGCCGAATAAGTTCAACCAACTCCGAACTTGTCGCTATAAACCCTCCGTTTACTCCAAAGGCTTTTCCAAACGTACCAACAATAATATCGGCATCCGTTTGAGTATAGTCACATGTTCCTCGGGCATGTTTTCCATAAGCAGCAATGCCGTGAGAATCATCAATAATTGTTATAACCCCCTCTTTAAATTTATCATAAAACTGTTCGGCTAATTTTTTAATCTCTGCCATAGGAGCACAATCTCCGCGCATTGAAAAAATTCCATCAAAAATAATGAAAACTCGCGTTATTTTATTTGGAACTTCCGCTAAGCAACGTTTAAGATCAGCCATATTGTTATGCTTATAAATCGCTCGGTTTTCACGAGGTATATTTGAAATACGCATTGCTCGGATAATTGAATTATGATTAAGTTCGTCTCCAATCCAGTAGCTTGTTTTGCTTGATATTGCTAGGGCAAGTGCCAAATTTGATGTGTACGCTGAGTTAAAAATCTTAGCGGCAGGTTTATTTACAAATTTGGCAATCCGTTTTTCTAAGTCTATATGTTCTTGAAAGGTTCCGTCTATAAAACGAACCGCTCCTGGTCCAACACCCAGGCGATTTGTTGCTTCATCCGCTACCTTGATCATTCGGGGATGGCAGGACAAGTCTAAATAACTATTTGTATTCATTCGTATAAATTCCAAGTCACTTCCGAGCAATTTATATCGTGGTCCCCTATTATTTTTTGGTGGAATATAGTCAACGATTATTCGCTCTTTGTTTTTTGCTCGACCCTCTAAATGAATTTGTTCAACTTCATCCACGAAGGATGAATTTATTTTATTTAGTGACATTTTTCCTCACTCTTCTAATTTTCATATTTATAAATTCGACTCCCATTGAAAATGCCATTGCAAAATAGACGTAGCCCTTAGGTACATGAAAGTTAAGACCTTCAGCTAATAGTGTTAGTCCAATGAGGAGTAAAAAACTAAGTGCCAAAACTTTTATTGTTGGATGTTTGTTAACAAAATTTCCAATTGATTTTGCGGCAAGCATCATAACAAAAACGGATATAACAACAGCTATAATCATTACGGCAATATCTTGGGCCAGTCCTACTGCTGTTATTACAGAATCTAAGGAAAAAATAATATCAATTACCGCAATTTGGAGAAGAATATTTGTAAAAGATACTTTTCTTCGATTCGATTTAGTCACATTCGTTTCTTCTACTTGCTGATGAATTTCATGTGTACTTTTAGCGAGAAGAAACAAAGCACCGATAATTAAAATAATATCACGAATTGAGATTTCATTTCGAAAAATGGTGAATATCGGGTCAACTAATGACATAATTTTGTTAAGTGACAGCAATAAAATAATTCGGCTAAACATAGCAAGGGCTAAACCAAGTATTCGTGCTTTGGCCTGTTCACTCTCTTCAACGCGCCCAACTAGGAGGCTTATAAAAATGATATTATCAATACCTAAAATAATTTCAAGAGCAGTTAATGTGGAAAGAGCAATCCATGCCTCTGGATTATAAATCCATTCCATTAAGCCAATTTCTCCTTAAGGCGAGTCAGCATATCAATGGTCATCATATCTAAATCAAAATTTGCTTTCCAATTCCATTCTTCTCTTGCAACAGAATCATCCAAAGAATCCGGCCATGAATCCGCAATGGATTGAATAATGGGATCAATATCATAACTTAATTTAAAATCTGGAATATATTTTTGGATTGCCTTACCAATAATTTCTGGACTGAAGCTCATTGCTGTTACATTAAAAGCATTGCGATGCTTAAGTTTATCCGGATTTGCTTCCATTATTTCGATAGCCGCACGTATTGCATCTGGCATATACATCATATCCATGAAAGTATCCGATCCGATCGGAGATACATAAGATTTGTTTCTAATTGCTTCATAATAAATTTCAACGGCATAATCTGTTGTTCCACCTCCGGGAAAAACTTTACTAGAGATAACCCCAGGGTATCGAACACCACGTGTATCAACTCCAAAGCGGTGAAAATAATAATCACAAAGGAGCTCACCCGCTACTTTGCTCACACCATATATCGTTTCAGGTTTCATAATCGTATCTTGAGGAGTGTTTAATTTTGGCGTTGAAGTTCCAAATGCACCTATGGAACTTGGTGTGAATAAGGAACATTTTTGCTCTCGGCAAACTTCAAGACTTTGAAATAATCCATTCAAGTTAACATCCCAAGCTAACTGAGGATTCTTTTCAGCAGCTGATGACAACAGTGCAGGGAGGTAATACAGTGTATCTATATTAAATCTTTTCACTAAATCTTGTGTTCGATATTTATCTCGACAATCATGAGAATGAATTTCAAAAAATAAGTCCTTTGATGATTTAATATCAGAGGCAAAAACATTCTCTGAACCATAACGTTTAATTAATTCCTCTGTTAACTCCGAACCAATTTGCCCTGATGCACCCATCACCAAAATACGCTTCATTTAATCCTTTCAAAACGAAAATACAATTAAGACATTGTACACATATTGTTTTAAATTGTTTTAAATTGTTTTAAATTGTTTTTAAGATTTGCATTATATAGTCAATTTATTATCACATCAAATACTTTTACGTATTGATCAATATCTTCATTTTTTAAGTTAAAGCACATTACTTCCAATTATTGCATTACTTTTCAGATCATAATCGTTTTATTAATATCACAAAATTACATGAACTTCATATTTCCCATGAATTTTGTCATTTTTATTTCTAATGTAAGGAGCTGTTATAATTGCTTTAATTAAACCATCATTTGATATAGCACCTCGAAAAAAAGCGGGTACAAAACTATTATAAGAATATATTTTTTCAAATGAATCATCATTTTTCCGCTTAAAAAGGGAAAAGCCAAAATAATTTTTTTCCCTATTCACTTTTTTATCATCAATCGTTGCTATGAACCATTTCCCATTGAGCGATTTTTGCACCGCACTGTAAACAAACCCATCCTGATGCTTCCATTTTAGCTTTCCCGTTGAGTTATAGGCAAATAGAGTTCCACTGACGGGATGAAGTGAAGGAGGCTCTGTAATTTTGTTCACTCGTGAATACGAATATGGAATTGATGTCTGATTAACAGAAAAAATGGCTAGGTTATTTAATGCACATGTAAAGGAGATTCCTGCCATAATCGGAATATTTTGGATAAAAATTGGAGTTCCTAGATTGAAGGCCTGAGTTGAAATAATTTTCCCCTTGCGGATCGAAAATATAAAAGCTCGACCGTCATAGCTCCCCATATTAACAAAACGGTTTCCAGGATCGATACTAATAGACTGCCAAAAGGCGACACGAGTAAAGTGGGGCTTAAGTGGTTCAATTTTTTTGTAGTCTAATAGTTGTCCCGTTTTTGTGTTTAACAAAACAACGGATGATTCTTTTATTCCACTTTCATCTGTTTTATTTATTAGTGATGACACACTGAACGTGATGTATTCTTCCGTTGCAGCAAAATATTGAATATTACCCATAAGTGGATTTTTAGGAAAAGTCCAATTCAGTTTCCCATCGCTGTTAAAAGAATATAATTTTGACTTTTGACGCGTATTTTTTCCATCAAACCACGAATGAAGTCCGGCAATCAAAATATTTTTATCATTTAAAAGCACAATATGAAATACACCAGGCAACGAATAAATTCCATATAAATCGTCTATTTTTGGAGGGGCCGATTCGCCTAAGTCAGCCGCAAGACGATATTTCCAAAGTTCCGCGCCCGTTTTGGAATCAAAACCATAAATAAATCCATCGAAACTTTGCTCTCCCACAACCAAGATATCATTTTTTTCAGAAAAATATACCTTTTTTACCATACCCTCCGAAAGTTTCTTTTCCCAGAGTATCTTATTTAAAGACAAATCAAAAACACGAATATAACCAAAATAGGTTCCGATAGCGACCAATCTAGCATCTGAGGAGATAGATAAATCGGTATCGGGAAAATTACCAGATGCTACTAGTTTATCGGCATTTTCTAGCGGAATTTTCCTCAGTAAATATGGAGAAGCTTTTTCTGGAGCTTGAAAACTTTTATCAGAACCTTTGAGCGAATAAAAAAGACCTGCCTTCCATTCATAAGTGAGAAAATATATATCTCCTATTTTCCGTGGAATAATATCTATATTTTGGTTGTTTTCCGTAACATGCACTTCCAGATTTCTAGTTTCAATTACAATTCCATGTGATGTAAAAAATAATTTTTCATCCTTTTGTTTTATTTCAGAGCATGAAAAAAGAAGAACTAGAATGAAACATCCTAAACGCATGGCTACTCCTAAAAAAATAAAATAGGTAAAATAAAATGCTATCAAAATAAAAAAGCTCGCATAGCGAGCTTTTTATATTAAGACGTTGTCTTAGGATTTGTATTGCGTACGTGCATTAGTGATACAGTTTTTATGCCAATATGTGTAACTAATATAGTTACACATAGTTACAAAAATAAAATATATCCTTTAAAAACTGAAATGCCGCTATATTGACGCAGTTAAACATAGAATGATAAATTGGCGTCATAATGGCGTGGTTGACCCGGTTCAAAATGAAAACGCCACTATCACTAAGCAATAAATTAATACTGAAATAGTTTAAAATAATCGGGATATATCATTTGTAAACACAAAAATCATGATCGTAAATAGAATGACAAAACCAATTTTCTGAATTTTCATTTTGGTAGCAAGTTCAATTGGTTTACCCCTAGCTCCCTCAATCAAGACAATCAGAAGATGTCCACCATCTAAACCAGGGATAGGTAGCAAATTCATAAAAGCTAACATAATTGAAATCATAGCAACAATACGCACAAATAACTGAATATTACCAATACTTTTCCCTAAAATATCAGCCATAGCTATCGGACCACCAATGCTTTTTCGTAGTTCCATATCTCCACGGAAAATTGAACGAATTGATTTAATATTTAATGCAATACTTGCATACGCGTCCTTAAATGATGATAAAAAAGCTGAAGTAAAAGTATATTCTAGTTGAACAAATTTGGATCGAATCCATTCTTTACTTGGAAAGGCTATTTGTGGAGCAAAGCCTATCAGTATTTTCCCTTCGGAATTGCTTATTAATTTAATAGCAATTGTATCCAATTGATTTCCACGCCTATAAACTAAATCTGACACCTTGTCTTTTTGTTTCTCTTTTACGGATTCTAATTTTGTATATGAGGTAATTGTTTCACCTGCTAAAGATATAATTGTGTCATTTTTTTCCAAACCCGATTTTTCAGCAATTGAATTTGGCAAAATCGAATCAATATAAATCTTTGACTTGTAAGTGTACCGGAAGCTAAGTGTCTGGAAGAAGTCACTATTTAATTCAAAATTTTCTGGTATCAATACAGTTTTAATATCTCCAGATTTAGTTTGATATTGAATTGAATAACTATCTCCTAAATTACTCATCATTTCTTCACGAATATCACTATAATATTTAATATCTTTGTCTGCTACTCGTATAATTCGAATTTGATCCTCAAGAATATATTTCTTAAGAGCTGATCGCGGATGAATTGATTGTATCTCATCATTCAAAATTTTTGTACTACCCGCATAGATTTTGAGTGAAAAAAAGATAATAATAGCGAAGATAAAGTTAAATAAAACACCGCCGAGGAGAATGAGTGATTTTTGGAATGTATTTTTCGACATAAATTCATCTGGCGCCCCTGTTACTGTACCATCAAGACTTTCATCAATTATGCCCGCCATTTTGACATAGCCACCAATTGGGACAGCTCCCAGAATATATTCGGTTTCGCCATAAGTAAACGAAATAACTTTTGGAGGAAATCCGATGCTAAATTTTTCAACACGTACTCCAGTTAATTTTGCCATTAGAAAATGACCGAGTTCATGAACAAAAATTAGAATGCCTATTCCTACAACAAAGCCAACTATGGCTGATAATATTTCCATTTTACCTTCACGTATTTTAATTTAGTAATATGGGAAAACTACGAATATTAATTATCCGATAGTATCTATGTATTACTGTTTTTTATATAATTCGTTGCATTTTTTCGTGCCCACAGATCCGCAAATAAAAGATCATCAATACTTGGATTCTTTATCAAATCGTGATCGTTCATGACCATTTCATTAATATTCCCAATATCAGTAAATTTTATTTTTTTTTCCAGAAAAGCGTTGTTCGTAATTTCATTTGCGGCATTTAAAACGGCGGGTAGTGTCTCACTCTCGTAAAGAGCATCATATGCTAGCTTTAGACATTTGAATGTCCTTAAATCGGGTTCCTCAAATGTAAGTTTCGAAAGTTTTATTAAATCAAGTTCCTCAATTTCTAAGTTCCAGCGCTCTGGATAGGAAATCGCATATTGGATCGGGACTCGCATATCCGGTACACCCAGCTGTGCTTTAAAAGATCCATCATGAAATTCTACCAATGAATGAATAATCGATTGCGGATGAACCACCGTTTTAATCTGATTTATTTCAACGGGATAGAGCCAAAACGTTTCAATTACTTCAAAACCTTTATTCATTAAAGTTGCAGAGTCTATTGTAATTTTATTCCCCATTGACCAATTTGGATGTGCTAATGCTTCATCAATTGTTGCCGCTTTTAATTCATTCTTCGTTTTCCCTCGAAAAGATCCTCCTGATGCGGTTATAATTATATTCCGAATCGTCGCACTGTCTTCACCAACTAGACATTGCCAAATAGCCGAATGTTCACTATCTATTGGAAATATTTTGACGTTCTTCTCCTCTGCTTTTTTCATTACTACTATTCCCGCAGTAACCAATGTTTCTTTATTCGCTAATGCGATATCAATTTTATTCTCAATCGCCTGCAAAGTCGGGCGAACGCCCACTGCACCAACGAGCGCATTTACGCACAAATCAACTTTCTCTGATGCAATATTTACAAGTTCATCATATCCAAATAGTAACTTAGACGATGTAATTTTTTTTTTCGCTTCTACAAATGATTTTTCGTTCACTACGACCACCGCTTCCGGTTTAAATTCGTCAACTTGCGACACCAATAAATCAATATTTTGATTTACGGTTAAAAAACGAACAGAAAGTTTATCCAAGTTTCTTCGAACAATGTCTAGTGTATTTTGACCTATTGATCCACTTGAGCCAAGAATAGTAAGCGTTTTCATTCATCCCTATTTATAATAATTTTTACTAAAACCTTTAAGTTCCGTTCCACTAAAAATGATGCGGCTAAAATATGCATAAATAAAACCCATTCCGTAAGCAAAGATTTGAATCGACATCGTAATTGGGACAAGTAAAGATGTTGTTACGTTCCGATATTTAAAGAGGGCATGCAAAGAAGAAAAGAAAAAAAGTAGCACCATAAAATAAAGTATCATTTGATTTATCTGCAAAATTGTCGAATTAATAAAACCTAAAATTATCATACTGAATATGAAAAAAGTAGCTATTGCCGGTAAGCAATGAAGTAATTCTAGCATATTTGAATCAATCTTGTATAAATTGATACGAGCAACACCCCAGTTAAAAGCTTGTTTAAAAAATTTTTTCAGCGATGTTCTTCGTTTATGATACACATAGGCATTAGGAATAAATCCTACTTTTGCACCGGATTTTATAATGCGATTTGAGTATTCAATATCTTGTCCATGCCGTAACAAACCAAATTCGCCAATTTTTTCAAAAACGGAACGGCTTAAACCCATATTAAAACTTCGGGGAAAAAATTTTGCTAAGTTTCGTCCCTCTCGGCCACGTAGTCCACCTGTTGTGATAAACGAAGTCATCGCATAATCAATCGCTTTTAGAGTTGCAGAAAAAGATTTATGCGCCCGATCTGGAGCACCAAAAGCGGTGTATCCGTTTGCATTTATTCCATCAAAAATTGTTTGCAACCAATGATTAGGACTTATCACATCGGAATCTACAAAAACAAAAAAATCTCCTTGAGCATTTTTCATACCTAAGTTTCGAGCTGCTCCTGGTCCCTCGTTTTGCTGTCGTAAATATGACATATTGAGTTTGGTTTTTTTGATATAATTGAGAACGTATTTTTCACTATCATCGCTGGATCCATCATCAACCACAATAATTTCAAATTTAGAAAAATTTAGATTCTGTTTTTCTAAACTGGGAAAGAGTTCTTCTAATTCATCCAAACGATTGTAACATGGAATAATAACGGAAAGTTTTTTAATCATCAAAGCCAACTTGTTTCGTGATTGAATAATCACGCTTTGTCTGACTTGTGTGAGTAATTAATTCGCCAAGCAAACCAATTCCAATAAATTGAACACCAACAATAAAAAACAAGATACCAAATAATAACATAGGGCGAGAGCCAATTCCTTCACCCATCAATTTTAGAACCAGTAGATACGATAGCATTCCGCTTCCAAGTAATAAACAAAATAGACCAGCGAAACCAAAAATATGCATCGGTTTACGCTTGTATTTTGTAATAAATAGCACCGTTAATAAATCAAAAAAACCACTAAAGTAGCGACGCGCACCAAATTTAGAATATCCAAATTTTCTAGCATGATGTTTAACTGCAATTTCACCTATTCGAAAACCTTTCCAGTGTGCCAGAACAGGCAAAAAACGATGCATTTCACCATAAACTTGGATACTTTTTGTAACCTCATTCCGATAGATCTTTAAACCACAATTAAAATCGTGAAGACTAATTCCTGCAAGCGTTGATGTTATTTTATTAAAAATCTTTGATGGAATTCGCTTTTCGAACGGATCGTTTCGTTTCTGTTTCCATCCGGATACCAAGTCAAAACCATCATCAATTTTCCGAACTAAGTTCGGAATCTCATGTGGATCGTCTTGTAAATCTGCATCCATAGTGATAATAAGCCTACCTTTTACTTTTTTAAATCCCTCGGAAAGTGCTGCACTTTTTCCAAAGTTTCGACGAAAAGTAATTATTCTTATATTTTTATTTTTCGTAATATAATCAAATATAACCGCATCGGTTTTATCCGTACTTCCATCATTAATAAAAATAATTTCGTAAGTATAATCATTATCATTACAAACTGTAACGATCTCTTTGATTAACTCGGGTAAAGATTCCTCTTCGTTAAAAACAGGAATCACAATGCTTAAATACGGTGCTCCTTTATTCATATTTCACTTGCTCTAAGTTTGAGGGAATTTTAACTTCAAACATGTCTTTATCAAGTTTTTTATTTATTAAGATCGATTTGTAATAGATAAGTATCTCCGCTTTTTTTATGTGATTAAAGTATATAATTTTTTTTGGGAAAATTGTATTCTCTGTACAAATTTCACCCATCATTTTAATTGAAATTCTTTTTTTACCTTCCAAATTATAATAAATAATCTCAGAGGGTAAAAAATAATCTGTTCGATAAATCACCTCGTGGTATTTATACCTTGTTTGCAAACGTCCATCTTCTAGAATTCGTGATTCAATCCAATTTGAATCTAGATCGAATTGGGTTAAGAATAAAAATCTGCCCCATTTTTGCAAGGGAAAAGTTATATTAAAAACTTGGTTTAGATATCCATCATCATGAAAACCACGCACAAATATATCACCCTTATCCGTTCGTGATGTAAAAATGTAATTGTTTGCTGAAACAAATATCTTAGAAACATCAATATTAAAAATTGAATAAGTCAAATTAAGCAGAAGCGTATCGTGTTTATTCCATAAAATTTCGGCTCTTATTTCGTTCGACTCCGTTTTCCCATTTTTTTTATAATTCATTGTTATAGACGCATTTGCATGAAATGTTTTAACTTCTTTGTAATATTTCGAATATTCTCGAAAAACTTTTTTAGTTTCAATCGTTTTATAATCAATTAAATATCTGTTTACACAAGATAGCATGAATATAAGTAGCACGTATTGATATTTTTTTTTTCTCATTCAGCCCATGTGAAAATTTATTTCTTACCGGACGTTAAAATTTTGTTTTGAAGATGTGTCAGACTTGGATCGTAATCAATTGCCCTCTTCCAATTTACAATCGCATTTTTAATTTCACCTATCGCATTGTAAATATCTCCCAGGTGTTCATAGACTTCTGCACTTTCTTTACCAGAATCTCTTTTCTTTATTGATTTTTTTATAAATTGAAGTGCCAGTTTGTATTTTTTCATTTTAAAATAAACCCAGCCAATTGTATCCAAATAGAAACTATTGCTTGGCTCCTTTACAAGAGCTCGTTTTACCAGCTCCAATGCCCTATCCAATCGAGTGCTTCGCTTACTTAAACTGTAGCTATAGTTATTTAAAAGCATCGCATTATCAGGAATAATATCAATTGCTTTTTCATACAGCTCATCTGATTTTGGATAATTTTTCGCACGAGCGTAAAAACCTGCGGCTACTTCCAAATTTCCAGCGTTCTTGGGATCTGATTTTACAAGATTTTCAATATAGCGATTCGCTTCCTTCAATTTATTAAGTTGAAGTAATGTTTCTGAAAGCAACGGATAAAGCGGATTTTTATTCTTCGATTTTGTTAAACCAATACGTAAAATTTTCTCTGCATCGTTATACTGTGCTTGCTGTATTAGGGCAAAAGCTGAACCATAATACCCTTGCGCGTCAGTTGGTTTTCGCTTTATCATATTCGTGAAATAAGCGTGAGCTGTCTCATAATTCTTAAGCTTCAATTCAATATCTGCGGCAATGAATTCAAAATAGATATTGTAATTATTTAAAGCTAGATCCGCATATATATCTTGTGCCTTTTGGTATTTTTCTAATTTATAGTAGGCTTCACCAAGCAAGAGTATAAATTGGTCACCAAGTCCTTCCTTTTTATCTAAAACTTCAATAATTTCCTTAAAATTATTATTCTTTCGCAAAATTTCAATAATACGATACAGTATTCGGTAGTTATTCGGGTTTTTTTTATAGATTCTTTTAAAAGATTTCAAGGCCGTTTCAGTTTTTCCCGCTAATAAATCCAATTGGCTTTTTAGTAACTCCGCATATTCATTATTTGCTTTTAAATGAAGGCTTTTATTAACCCATTCTCTTGTGGTCTTAAAATCTTTAACGATGTAAAAATAATTTGCAATAGAATAAGCTAGCTTTGAAGAAACATCGATAAATTTTACATTCTCTTGAATAAAATTTATGAGTTTCTTATTCTCTTTTTTGATGCTATAAAAAAAACAAATCATCTCAAAAGCCTTATAATTTGTCTTATCCAATTTAAGAATAAATTCATAATTTTTTAGTGCATCGTCAATTCTTTTTAATCGCGTCTGAACGCTTGCAAGCATTATTAAAATATCAATGTTTTTTGCGTCAATGTTTTTTGCCTTTTCTAAATTTATTTCCGCAGCATCCAATTGATTTAATTGAGTCAGGCAAATTGCCAAAGATTTATAAATTTCAACCGCATTCGGATCAAAAAGCAAGGCTTGATAAAATTCATTTAAAGCTTCTGGGTACTTTCCCGCATTCATTAAAATCGTTCCATTTGTGTAATAACGGATTGATTTACCCTGATACTCAATTTCTCTTACTGTTTTTACACGCTTCACTCTTTTCGTATCCGACTGCTTAGAAATGGACCCCGACGTGCATGAAAGACAAATGGAAAGAAAGAAAACTGGGATAAAAGATTTCATCATTGTTTTGTAAACCAAATTATTAGATAAAAGTTTCTAAATCTGTGTTGTTTTGATATAAATGTATGAATAGATTTTC
Organism: Lepetodrilus ovalis; assembly: GCA_032361185.1. Classification (NCBI taxonomy): domain Eukaryota; kingdom Metazoa; phylum Mollusca; class Gastropoda; order Lepetellida; family Lepetodrilidae; genus Lepetodrilus; species Lepetodrilus ovalis. Next base: position 64,874 of record JAUTBQ010149278.1, on the reverse strand, counting down.
TGACAAACAAAATATATCATTACTTTGTTCAGCCCAATTAAGGAGCTCCCCTTGTTGAAACGTATTGTCCTCATTCCCGCCTTTAATGAAGAAGAATCGTTAACCAAAGTTCTTGCAGATATTCCAAGCGGATTTCTTGATGCAATTATCGTTATTAATAATGCATCTACCGACCGAACAAAGGCGGTTGCGAGGGAGGCCGGAGCTGTTGTGGTGGACGAAATGAGACGCGGTTATGGTTCGGCTTGTTTAGCAGGAATAGAATACGTAAGGAAAAATTACAATCCGGATATTGTTATTTTTCTAGACGGCGATTATAGCGATTATCCAGAAAATATGATTGATCTTTGTAACGAAATTGAAGAAAATAATTTTGATTTTGTCTTGGGATCACGAACCATGCAAAAAGACGGAAGAAAAGGCTTATCGGGAACAAACCAATTTGGAAATAAACTCGCTGGATTTTTCCTAAGACTTCTGTTCCATCGTTCATTTACAGATTTAGGCCCGTTTCGGGCTATTCGTTGGCAAAAATTACTTCAACTAAATATGAACGATCGGGATTACGGATGGACGATTGAAATGCAAATAAAAGCGCTTCGGCAAAAATTGAGGATTAAAGAAATTCCTGTACAATATCGTTTTCGTTACGCTGGTGAATCGAAAATCACAGGAACTTTCTGGGGATCCATTCGCGCATTCAGCAAAATCACGTATCTGTTTATCGTTTACTTTTTACGGATTAAATAAGATCGTGTTTCCCTTTTACAATAAACGTATCATATCCGCTTTTTGAAAATAATATGACACTTAAACAATTCACAAAACTATACAAAGAAAATACCGATTACAAGAATCTCTTTAAGGCGGTACAGATTAGTTTATTTGGAGACTGGCTTAACTTTGTAGCAATCACTGATATTTTGCTTCGTTTATCGGATGAAGCATCGGTTATCGCTACCATTTTTATTGTGCACTTACTTCCATTTGTCTTTTTCACGCCTATAGCTGGCGTACTCTCTGATAAAATTTCTCGTTTAAAAATCATGCGTCGTAGTGATATTATTCGCTTCGTGATTGTCTTGCTCTATTTACCATGCATTTATTTCGGTTTCGTTGAAGCCATTTTAGTTCTATTATTCATTCAATACAGCTTTGCCGCCTTTTTTGAACCTGCACGCTCTGCTGCCGTTCCAAATATTGTTGAGAAAAAAGATTTATTTGTCGCAAATGCGGGACTCGCTGCTGGTTGGTCATTAATGATGTCTTTTGGAATGAGTGTTGGGGGTGTTCTTGTCTTTTTAAGCAATCCCGAAACGGCTTTATTCTTTGATGCCGGAACTTACCTTTTGTCCTTCTATTTTATTCGGAAAATATCCGTCACCGAAAAGCATGTATGCCAAACACTTCAGATAAAATTGAAAGATTTATTTCGCTTGGATGACTATAAAAAAAGCTTTCAGTATTTAAAAAAATATCCCTCAATGATACCCGTTATTTGTTCAAAAGGAGCATTGGAGGTCACTTTAGGGGCATTTGTTTTTTATTTAACATTATTTGGAGAAAAAAAATTCCAAGTTTTTGGAAGTACGGCATTATCTATTGGTTTCCTCCAAGCGGCACGCGGATTTGGAACGGGAGCAGGACCAATCTTTTCACGAAAGATTTTCAAAACTAAGTTAGCTGAATATAATTCCCTTTGGATTTGCTTACTCTTAATCCCCATTTTTTATTTTATCGTATCTTTGCAAAATTCAATTTGGCTAGCACTACCATTTATTTTTCTCGCACATTTAGGAGGTGGTGCAAATTGGGTTGTATCTGAAAATTTAATTCATCAGATTGTCCCAGATCAGATCCGCGGGCGAATTGTAGCCTTTGAATTTTCATTACTCACGTTAATGATGTCTATTTCCGTTAAAACCGGAGCGATTTTAATTGATTATTTTAATTTCTTGCCCAGTGACGCCAGCCGATATTTTGTTCTCATTGGAATTGCCGTCGCTCTATTTTGGTTATTTTTATCAAGATATTTTCAAAAATCATTTAAACAATTTATCGCTTCTGAAAAAAACTTATAAGCATCAATTTTCGCAAACAATGAATACTTGAAGATAGACAATTTCCCAATTTTTTCATCTGTTTTTTGTAAAAAAACGCTATAATCATAATTTCGTCTAATAATTCATACTTTTTATAGTATTATTTGTTATATTGTCACACGATACTTAAGAAATGATAGATAAGTCGTTAAAAAGAAAAACGACCCGTAAAGGCCGTTTTGAATGTTTTCACAACGGAATAATCCTTATTGTGAATTGCTTTCTAAATGATGACATAATTTATACGTGGTAATACATTTAAGCAAGAAATTTTAGGAGAAAAAATGACAACAATTTTAGGCTTGGATTTGGGTACAAATAGTATTGGCTGGTCTCTCGTTGATCACGATTTTATAAACAAGACAGGTGAAATTAATGCACTTGGATGCCGAGTAATACCAATGGACCAAAAGATTCTAGGAAATTTTGATGCAGGTGTTTCCGTATCTCAAACTGCTGAAAGAACACAGTTTCGTGGTGTTAGGCGATTATATCAGAGAAGCAACTTAAGACGAGAAAGATTGCATCGCGTCCTAAATATCTTAAATTTTTTGCCAAAGCATTATGCACATTCAATCGATTTTGAAAAAAAATACGGACAGTTCAAAGAGGAAGTTAAGCTAAATTATAGGAAGGATGAAAATGGAAAATACCAATTCATCTTTATGAATTCTTTTAATGAAATGCTCAAAGAATTTGGAATTCACGATCAAAGTAAAAAAATACCCTATGACTGGACCATTTACTATCTGAGAAAAAAGGCATTAACAGAAAAAATAAGCAAGGAAGAACTTGCTTGGCTTTTACTAAATTTCAACCAGAAAAGAGGATACTATCAATTGAGGGATGAAGAAAGTGATCACGATTCCACAAAGATTGAAGAATTTCATAATCTAAAAGTTTGCAGAGTTGAAACGACTGACGACAAAAATGACAAGGGAACGTGGTATAATGTTATCTTAGAAAATGCTTGGATCTACAGAAGACAAAGCAAAGAGTCGCTCGAAAATTGGTTGGGAAAGAATAAAGAGTTTATTGTTACAACAAATGTAGATAAAGATGGAAACTTAAAAACAGATAAAGATGGGAATGTAAAGAGAAGCTTCCGGGAAGTCGACTCAGAAAAAGACGGGAAAGCAATAAACAAAAAAACGGAACAGGACATTAAGAGTTCTGGAAAGTTCATTTGTGAGTTCATTTTTGAAGCATTAGTAAAAAATCCAAAACAAAAAATTAGAGGGAAATTAATAAAAACCATTGAAAGACACTTTTACAAAAAAGAATTTGAGCAGATTCTACGAACCCAGATAGAAAAACATGATGAGCTAAATATTAGTAACAAAGTCGGAGAAGAAAATTATTTACACTGTATAAACGAGTTATATCCAAGGAATGAAGCACATCAAAACTCCATTAAAAATAAAGGCTTCGCTTACTTGTTTTTGGATGATATTATATTCTATCAACGACCTTTAAAAAGCAAAAAATCAACCATTTCAAATTGCCGATATGAAAAAAGGTATTTTGTTAAAGACGGAAATAAAGAAGAGCAGGCATTAAAATGTATTTCCAAATCGAATCCGCTTTATCAAGAATTTCGCCTATGGCAATTTCTTAAAAACCTGACCATTTATCAGAAGGAAAAAGTAACGAACGGGGATATTAAACTAGATTCTAATGTCACAAAAGAATTATTTAAAACAGAAGATGATTGGGTAAAGTTATTTGACTACTTAAATAGCCGAAAAGAAGTAGAGCAAAAAAATCTAATCACTTTTATGGCTAATGAAGATTTCATAAGTAAGAAAGATAAAAATAATTATCGATGGAATTATGTTGAAGATAAAAAATATCCGATGTCGGATACCTATGCCCATCTTTTATCACGATTAAAGAAAGTAAATAACCTTGATGCCGATCTTTTCCTAAATAAAGAAAATTTGCAGAAATTATGGCACCTTATTTATTCGGTTAAAGATAAAAAGGAATACGAGCAAGCCTTAAAAACATTTGCAAGAAAAGCGCAGATCGATCAAGACTCATTTTTTGAATATTTTAAGAAATTCCCTCCATTTAAAAACGAGTATGGTGCCTATTCTGAAAAAGCCATAAAAAAGCTCTTACCCCTAATGCGATTAGGAAAATATTGGAATGAAGAAGACATTAAGCCTGATACTAAGAAAACTATTGATGATATACGAGAACGATTAGATGATATTGATTTCGATGAAAAAAGAACAGGCGAAATTTCAGATGACTTTATTCCTAAACAGTTGCTTAAAAGTTTTTGCGAATTTAGCAAAAAAAGCCCTTACAGAGGATTAAATACACATCAAGCATGCTATGCTGTTTATAAACTCTTTTCGGAATCAATCGAAGCCAAAAAATGGGAAAGCCCAGACGATATCAACAACTATCTTAGTGAATTTAAACAACATTCTTTACGAAACCCGATTGTTGAACAAATTATAACGGAAACTCTCCGAGTTGTTCGAGATATTTGGAAATATCATGGAAATAGCGAAAAAAATTTCTTCGATGAAATTCATATTGAACTTGGTAGAAGTATGAAAAATCCAGCAAATAAGCGAAAAAAGATGCTTGCACGAGTGACCGAAAATGAAAATACAAATTACAGAATTAAGGAGCTTCTAAAAGAACTGATGAACGATGATCATATTGAAGGTGATATTCGACCTTATTCAACGAGCCATCAGGAAATTCTGAAAATCTATGAGGAAGGTGTTTACAATAGTCAGGAAAACATAAGTGATGATATTGAAAAAATTCGAAAAAATTCAAAACCAACAAAAGCTGATATTTCCAAATATAAATTATGGCTCGAACAATCCTACATATCACCCTATACAGGGAGAACGATTCCGTTAAGTAAGTTATTTACCACGCATTACCAAATCGACCATATTATTCCTCGGTTACGATACTTTGATAATTCTTTGTCAAATAAAATAATTTGTGAAAGTGCAGTAAATCAGCGCAAAGGCAATCAAACCGCTTATGCGTTTATCAAAAATCATAGTGGTGAAATTGTAGAATTGGGTCAAAACGCTAAAGTAGAAATTTTTAATCTTGAAAATTACGTCATACACTGCAATAAGCATTTCAAAAAGATTGATCTCAAGCATAGAAAATTACTAAGTGAAGATATACCTGATGGATTTATTGAAAGACAACTAAACGATACAAGATACATCAGTAAATTAGTAACATCCCTCTTAAGTAATATTGTTCGAGAGGAAAATGAACTTGAAGCAACATCAAAAAATATTGTTCCGGTTGTTGGTGCAATAACATCTGAACTTAAAAAACATTGGGGTCTAAATGACAAATGGAATGAAATTATTAAGGATCGATTTATTCGCTTAAATGCCTTAACGAAGTCGGAAGATTTTGGCTTTTGGGACAAAAAAATTAATGCTTTTCGTATTCAAGTTCCAGATGACGTTTCTAAAGGATTTAGTAGCAAAAGAATTGACCACAGGCATCACGCCTTAGATGCTTTGGTAATCGCCTGCTGCACGCGAAACCATACGCAGTATTTAAATGCACTCAATGCTGAAAATACGAACTACTCCTTAAGAAATTTATTATTAAAGAAAAGTAATAAAGGTGATTACACAAAAAATTTCTTGCCCCCTTGGGAACATTTTACCATAAATGCTAAAACTGAATTAGAGAAAATTATTATCAGTTTTAAGCAAAACACACGGGTTATAAATAAAACAAATAATAAAACGTGGCAATGGCTTGAAAAAAATGGACATCTTAAAAAAGAACTCGTAGTGCAAAAAAAAGGAAATAATTGGGCAATTCGAAAGTCACTTCACAAGGAGTTCGTATTCGGTAAGTTAAATTGGGAGGCTGGCAAGGGAAAGGTCTTCACTGCACGCCGAGTCGCTTTATCCGATATAAAAAATGAAAAGATTCTAAGAAAAATAAGTGATGAAAGTATCCAAAAAATTCTTGAAAAGCATTTACTTCGATATGAGAACAATTATGAATTGGCTTTCAGTCCGGAAGGTATTGAGCAGTTAAATAAAGATATAAACGATTTAAATAATGGTAAAAAACATCAGGCAATTTATAAAGTTCGGCGATTTGAGGAAGGTAAAAAATTTAATGTTTCGAAAAATGAAAATAGCCCTAAAAGTCGTAAGTATGTGGAAGCTGCAAAGGGTAGCAATCTTTTCTTTGCCATTTACTGGAATGAGAAAAAACAACGAAGAGAATATGAAACGATTCCATTCAACCATGTTATTGAGCATCAGAAATGGCGCGCCACTTTAGATAAAAAGAAAATGAAAGAAACCCCATTAATTCCTCTAAATAAAGAAAAAGGTGAATTTCTATTCTCCCTATCTCCGAATGATTTAGTTTATGTACCCAATAATGAAGAAATTGAAAACCCCAACTTGGTTGATTTTAAAAATTTGATGAAGGAACAAATAAAAAGAATCTTTCTTGTAAATGATTTTAATAGTGTAACAATTTACTTTAAACCAAATTCATTTGCCACTGCCATTACTTCCAAGGAAGTTGATCTAAAATTCGACAAAAAAAATAATAAACTCTTTGGATCCTTTGATGATAAAACTGCAAATTTTAATGACATATCTATTAAGAATATTTGTTGGAAATTAAAAACCGATCGACTTGGTAATATAGTTCAGCAGGTTTTACTTTGATTAAAAAAACCCTATACTTTAGCGAGAAGGTACACTTATCAACAAAATTAGAACAACTCGTAATAGATTTTGCTCAAGATGGAAGAGAACCTATTAAAATTGCTATTGAAGACATTGCCTATCTTGTTGTAGACCATTTTCAAATCACCCTTAGCCACGTTTTGCTTTCGAAATTGGTATCGAATAATGTTGCAGTAATTACCTGCGACTCCAAGCATTTACCGCAGGCAATGTTTCTAAATTTGTGTACTAATACGGTGCAGGCGGAGCGAACCCATGTTCAATTATCCGCTAGTAAGCCCTTAAAAAAGAATTTGTGGCAACAAACCGTACAGGCAAAAATTACAAATCAGGCAAGACTCTTAGAAACACAATATAAAAAAATAGCTTACTTAAACAAATTAGCTGAAACAACCCTTTCAGGTGATATTAAAAATAATGAAGCCAAGGCCGCTGTTTATTACTGGAAACGTATTTTCAAGAATCACTTTTCCAAATTTAAAAGGGATAGAGAACTAGGTTACCCGAATAATTTACTAAACTATACCTATATGATACTACGAGCCATAATTGCCCGAAGTCTTGTTGGAACAGGATTATTCCCTGTCTTAGGAATCCATCACCACAATAAATATAACGCCTATCCACTAGCAGATGATATTATGGAACCTTACCGCCCTTACGCAGATAAATTGGTTTTGGACATTATAACACGCTTTCCAGATACAAGCGAGCTTAGCAAAGAAATAAAAACAGAGCTTTTAAAACTTCCGACACTTGATGTCAGAATCAATAATAAAATGAGACCTCTAATGATTGCTGCCCAAAAAACAACATACAGTTTATTTGAGTGCTATAGAAAAACGAGGAAAAAAATTATTTACCCCGTTTATGAGTAATTTATCACGACTAAATGCCTATAGAGTTATGTGGATAATGACCTTTTTTGATTTACCAACTGATACAAAGCGAGATAGGAAACGAGCTGGACTATTTCGAAAGAATCTGATTAAAAATGGTTTCACCATGTTTCAGTTCTCCATTTATATCAGACATTGTTCAAGCAAAGAAAGTGCGGAAGTTCACACAAAACGAATAAAAAAATTTCTGCCCGCCTTTGGGAAGGTTGGAATTATTAGTATTACCGATAAACAATTTGAAAAAATGGAATTATTCTTTTCCAAGAAGAAAAGCAAATTACCGCTAGCCGGTCAACAATTAGAAATATTCTAGCTTTGTTTTTTTATTCTACAGAACAGTGGGAAGCGTTGCTATTACAACACTTCCTCAAGTTCTGTTGTTGAACCTCAATGAAGTTATCATTTTTGAAAGCAATTCACAACGATGGAAGTGATATAGAGATAAAAGAAAACGTTGTTGAACCTCAATGAAGTTATCATTTTTGAAAGCAATTCACAACCCATTTCATGCGCACTGCGCCAACGAACTCGTTGTTGAACCTCAATGAAGTTATCATTTTTGAAAGCAATTCACAACCACTTGGAGAACCTATAAAAGTAGGACATCACGTTGTTGAACCTCAATGAAGTTATCATTTTTGAAAGCAATTCACAACCAAAAAAGTAGTAATCATCTGCCGTTTTTGTTGTTGAACCTCAATGAAGTTATCATTTTTGAAAGCAATTCACAACCAAAATAGTAATAATCTTCCGCCGTGTTTTGTTGTTGAACCTCAATGAAGTTATCATTTTTGAAAGCAATTCACAACCAAAGTAGTAGTAATCTTCTGCGTTATATTGTTGTTGAACCTCAATGAAGTTATCATTTTTGAAAGCAATTCACAACTAGATTTTTCGTTTTCTTTTCAAATTCTGAGTTGTTGAACCTCAATGAAGTTATCATTTTTGAAAGCAATTCACAACCAAGACTTGTGCCCGATTTGACAAAAGATCGTTGTTGAACCTCAATGAAGTTATCATTTTTGAAAGCAATTCACAACCATATTGAGCGAATATTCTATAGTCAGTTGGTTGTTGAACCTCAATGAAGTTATCATTTTTGAAAGCAATTCACAACGCTTGTAGTTATTTTGCTCAAAATATCCCAGTTGTTGAACCTCAATGAAGTTATCATTTTTGAAAGCAATTCACAACGGGTACACATTTCAATACTATTTTTTGCCTTTTTTGCTAAATATTACTAAATTGTGCAGGCTTTTTGCACTTAGCAAAAAACAATAACAATGGAGAAAAAATGAAAAGTTTAATATTTACCTCAATTTTACTTGTCTGTTCATGCGAAGTGGCGAACATGTTTAAGACGCCTTCAAAGCAAAATACCGATGTCACACTATCTTCACCTTTTTCCGCAAAAAAAACCTTTGAAGTATTTAAGAAGTACTTTGATGCTAAAGAAAAATCATCTCCAGTCGTTACCCAGACTGCAAATTATAGTAATGTAAAAACTCGTTGGTTTAATATATTGGGAACTTATTGCCAGGTGAATGCAAATTTTAGTGAAAGTAATGGGAAAACAGTAGTTGTCCTATCCTACCGCTTTAACGTTGATAAGAAACGTGGGAAAAAGAAATTTGATCAATGGACGAAAAGAACAGAAAATTACAAGGATACGACCGTTAAAGATCTTCGTAAATTATATTCAAGAAGATAGACTTTAATTCCTTCGTTGATGTAATTGCGTACTGTGTATAGTATATAAAAACTGCTTGGTGAATCTATTTTTCTAAGCAGTTTTCTTTTTTTAAGTGATATTTTTGTTCAAAAGATTTTGTTTTTTCTGAGTAATATGTTTTCTCATATCTCATTTGTTTTTCTAATATTTTAATAGACTTTGTATTCTCATCATTTACATATGCGACCAGTTCAGTTAAAGCCATTTTTTCAAAACAGTATTTAATTAATCCTTTTGTAATTTCAGTTCCAAACGCATTTCCCCAAAAGCATTCTCTAAGACGATACGCAATTTCATATTCCCCTTTTAAATTTTTATAAACCCCACAAATCCCAACAAATTGCTTACTTTTATTCTCTGTAATTCCCCAGATGTTAAAGAAAATATTATCCTTAGCATAATACTCAATAAATCGTTGAAGCTCCTCTTTACTTTCTTCAAAAGCCATAGCATTTTTGATATATCGCATCACATTCGGGTTGCTTTGCATATCATAGAAGCATTCTAAATCTTTGCTGTTTAGTTTTCTTACGGATAGTCTTTCAGTCTTGAATCGTATTTTCATTTCTAATTTTTGGAAAGAGGAGAAAAATAAAATTTTTATTTAGCATTCGTTGCATCTAACGAGGAAGCAATTCTATCGATCGCTTGAGAAAAAAATTTATTTAGATAGCTCTAATTGTTCAAGTTTCTTACGGATATTTTTTACATGACTTGAAATAAGCTCATCATATTCCAGTAAATCCTCAACCATTTTAACTGAGTAAAGAACGGTCGAGTGATCTCGCCCTCCGAAATGAAGCCCAATTGATTTTACTGTATGCGAGGTATAAATCTTTGACAAATACATTGAGATCTGACGAGCAATTACAATTTCTTTTTTTCGTGTTTTCGAAAGCAGAAGATTCTCTTGCAAATTGAAATATGCCGATGTAAATCGAATAATATCTTCAATACTAATCGCTCGCGATCGTGTTTTTCCGATTTTTTGAATCACCGATTTAACAAACTCAATATTTAAATCCGTATTTGTAAGAGACGCTTGCGCCAAAATACGAGTAAGTGCCCCTTCGAGCTCACGTATACTAGATGTTACATTTAAAGCCAAATATTCAATAATCTCCGGATTGAGTTCAACACTATTTTCTTCCGCACGTTGTTGAAGTATTGCGATTCGTGTTTCGTAGTCCGGTGGTTGAATATCCACAACCAACCCCCATTGAAACCGTGATAATAAACGATCTTCTAGTTCTTGTATCTCTGTTGGCGGTCGATCGCATGTTAACACAATTTGCTTACCGCTCATGTGTAGCGCATTAAAGGTATGAAAAAACTCCTCTTGTGTTTTACCTTTATTCGAAAAAAATTGAATATCATCAATTAATAAGAGATCAACGTTTCTATAGAAATCGGAAAACTCTGATGTTCTGTTTTCCTTTATTGATCGGATAAAATCAGATGTAAATTGTTCGCTAGTCGCGTACAGAACTTTTTTAATGGTCTTTTGTTCAATGGCAAAATTTCCGATGCTATGCATTAAATGGGTTTTGCCCATTCCCGTTCCGCCAAAAATAACCAAGGGGTTAAAAGCTGTTTTTCCAGGTGCTTCTGCAACAGCGAGAGCTGCTGCTTTAGCAAATTTATTCCCATCGCCTTCAATAAAATTTTTAAATAAAAATCTGGGATTCAGTTTGGTTTCAAAATCAGGATTTTTTTGTTGCAAGGAGTGTTTATATGGTTCAACTTGTATTTGTACTGCTTGTTGATGCGAATGATTCATCGGCCTAATTATATATTCAATATCAAAGGCTTGTCCCATTACACTTTCGATAGACGATCGAATCAATTTCGGATAGTGGGATTCCAACCAATCATAGAAAAACTGAGACGGAATTTCTAGGGTTATTGTTTTCTCGGTAATACGAGTCGTTCGAATTGGGCCGAACCACGTCGCAAAACTTTGCTCGTGAACCTTCCCCTTTATAATCTCCAAACACTGTTCCCATATAAGTTTTGCTTGTTCATCAATTGGGCGACTGTAGTCATCAGATTTGTTTGCAAGATTTTGAATAATCATAAAAGTATTTTCCTTTTTATCCACACAATGGGCTTAATCTCTTAAATAAGTTAGTTTTTTTATTTTATTTTATTAAAAAAACTAACATAAATCTTTCTAGAACAATAATTTAAGAGCTCTTTATCAATGCTGACTATGTTAAAGTATAAGCTTATTTAATTACGTTCATGACAAGTTATCAACAAGTTATCAACAAACTAAGGACGTCATAAATTACTTAGTCAACACATCGAAATATAGGTACACAAAAAAAATATAGCCAAGACAAAATAATAAAATTAGCAGATATATATGAATTATCAACTTCACTTATCAGTTTCATAACTAATTATATTAACTTAAATTACCCCATTAGTTGTACTCACTTTTTTTTATTGTATATTTGGATAACCCTAATTTAGAATGGAGATGATATGATTTTTGACTTAAATATGATAAAGAAGCGATATGAAAAATTTCCTGATCGAGTAAAGAAAGCTCGCTCAATTACGGGAGCGGCTTTGAGTTTAGCAGAAAAGATTCTATATGCTCATTTAGACACAACCATTCGAAGATCCTATAGGCGTGGAAAGGATTATGTCGAGTTTCGACCCGATCGGGTTGCCATGCAAGATGCAACCGCACAAATGGCATTATTACAATTTATGCAATCCGGTAAAAAACGGGTATCCGTTCCAGCAACTGTTCATTGTGATCATCTAATTCAGGCAAAGGATACCGCTAAAACTGATTTAGAGCTTGCAAAAATTACAAATAGGGAGGTTTACGATTTCCTATCCTCTGTTTCAGATAAATATGGTATTGGATTTTGGAAAGCTGGTGCGGGAATTATTCATCAGGTTATTTTAGAAAATTATGCCTTTCCCGGTGGAATGATGATTGGAACGGATTCTCATACGGTTAACGCGGGGGGGCTTGGAATGCTTGCAATTGGTGTGGGTGGTGCCGACGCAGTTGATGTGATGGCAGGGATGCCATGGGAGCTTAAATTTCCAAAACTTATCGGCATTAAATTAACTGGTAAACTAAGTGGCTGGACTTCCGCAAAGGATATTATATTAAAGGTGGCAGAAATTTTAACCACAAAAGGTGGAACGGGTTGCATTATTGAATACTTTGGCGACGGTGCAAGTGAATTATCCTGTACTGGAAAAGGGACAATATGTAATATGGGAGCCGAAGTTGGAGCAACAGCGTCTGTTTTTGGATATGATGAAAAAATGAGTTGCTACTTACGCGTAACAGGGCGAGCAGATGTGGCAGATTTAGCAGATAAAATTAAAACTGATTTAATAGCAGATCCCGCCGTGTATGAAAATCCACTTCAATACTTTGATCAAGTTATTGAGATTAATTTATCAGAACTTGAACCCTATTTAAATGGACCATTTACGCCTGATCTAGCTACACCTATATCAAAGATGAAGGAGAAGGCGGAACAGAACAATTGGCCAACCAAGCTTGAGTTTGCTCTAATAGGCTCCTGTACAAATTCGTCATATGAGGATATTTCTCGTTCTGCTTCAATCGCGAAACAGGCATCAGAAAAAAAATTGCTAGCAAAAGCAAGACTTACCATTACACCCGGTTCTGAGCAAGTTCGCTATACCGCTGAGCGCGATGGATTGATTAAAAAGTTTAATACGATTGGGGCGACTGTCTTTGCCAATGCCTGCGGTCCATGCATCGGTCAATGGGCACGTGACGGATCGGAAAAACAGGAAAAAAATACAATCGTACACTCTTTCAATCGTAATTTTGCAAAAAGAGCGGACGGTAACCCAAATACATACGCATTTGTTGCTTCGCCTGAATTAGTAACCGCGCTATCTATTGCTGGTGATTTAACATTTAACCCACTTACAGATACTTTAGTAAATCGTGATGGAGTAAAGGTAAAATTTGAAGAACCCTCTGGATTTGAACTCCCGGAAAACGGTTTTGATGTAAAGGAAACAGGCTATCGAGCACCAAGTAAATACACCGAAAATATCACCATTCGAATTAATGCTAACTCTGAACGATTGCAACTTTTGGAACCATTCTCTGAAAATAGACAAAATGTAATTAGAGGAGCGAAACTCCTTATTAAGGCAAAGGGAAAATGTACAACCGACCATATCTCAATGGCAGGAATATGGCTGAAATATCGAGGTCATCTGGATAATATTTCGAAGAATCTTCTAATTGGTGCTGTAAATGCTTTTTCTGATAAAACAAACTTGGTAAGAAATCAGTTGACAGCTGATTATATGGCTATTCCTGATACAGCCCGCTCATATAAAGCCGCCTCAATTCCATGGATAATTGTTGCCGATGAAAACTATGGAGAGGGCTCATCGCGTGAACATGCGGCAATGGAACCGCGTCACTTAGGCGGTGTTGCTGTAATAGTCAAATCATTTGCACGTATTCATGAAACGAATTTAAAAAAACAAGGAATGCTTGCATTAACTTTTTCTAACCCGAGTGATTACGACTTAATTAAAGAAGATGACAACTTTGATATTCTAGATTTAGAGAAATTTGCCCCAAATCGACGTATATCTATGCAAATCTATCATGCAAATGGAAGCGCAGATAATATTGAATTAAATCATAGCTATAATGAACAACAGATCAAGTGGTATAAAGCTGGGTCAGCCTTAAATTTAATTGCAAAAATGGAATCAAACTAATTCGAAAAAAATAGTGAATAAAAAAAATTCTTGAAACGAACTAGCCTTGAGGAATTCTTTCGAATAAAAGCATCTAACTACAAAATATTTCTAATGAGCTTGATTTTAAAATCAGGGATTTTAGGGATACAATATCGTCAGAATTATTTTCCTTGATATATTTCAATGCTTTCACTAATTCAATAACGAAGGCACTTAAATTTCGTATGCAAGCAACCACATCCATATCTTTTTTCTGATATAGCGCAGCTGCAATATTTTCGCCTAAATCCGATAAGTTAGCAATATTTAGAAACTGTAATGTAAGAGATGAAGACTTTAGTTGAAAAAATAAGAAAGAAATTGATTTTAGAATACCTTTATCAATGCCGTCTCTCTTCAAAATATAAAGATTCTTTGATAGACTAGTAATCGTTTCAACAAATTCACTAAAGAATAAATCATGAATCAACTCCTCATCATTTTCTGTATCACCTTTAGTGGAATTTATTTTTCCTTTTTTAAACGAATCCACAAGGTTTTGAAGTAAATCATTATAGTTATCTGTATTTACACTACGTCCTAAGTTTAATTCCTTTATCTGATCCAAAACAGCAATAAAAGCATTCAAAATTTTTTGGGTAGCTTGTATTTTTTCTTTAATAATTTTATTTGAATGATCTTCAATTGATTCTGCAAGTAAACCGACGCGTTCAAAACCAAGCATCTTAGCTGCTGATTTTAATGATAATGCATTTGTTTCAATCTTAGCAAAAGGAGTTGTATCACTCATATCAGAAAAGACTTGTCGCAATGCTCGTTCAATTTGTTCAAGATTTTCGGCAGATTCCTCTTGAAAAATCTCTAGTAATTCTGAGTCATAAACATCCAAATCATCAGATGATAGGTCAACGTCAACATCAAGTTCGGTTAATAGTTTCCTCGCAGCTTCAACATCATCATTTAATAAGTTATCAATAATAGAAATCAAGTGACGCATTTCAGTGAATCTTAGCTCTTCATCAGAAAGTTCATATATCTTAATACCTGTTAAAATCTCTTCAACTTTTTCTGATATTTTCTCAATAGTTGGAATATTTAGAAGCATTGAAGCACTTTTTAACGTTCGTGCAGCCTTTTCAGCTAAGTTAATAGCATCATGATTGTTCTTGTTTTTGGATAGAATATCCAACTGGTTATTTATTGTACTAATATAACTACTTGCTTCATCAATATAGATATCTCTGATTTCCGGATCCATATTTTCAAAAATAGCTTTAATACCAATTTTAATGGTAGTTGTGCCTTGTGTTGTTGATATGTTTTCCAAGACATCCGCTACACCACCTATCCAATTTTCTGTTTGTCCATCATTTTTTTCAATTGAATTATCGTCAGTTTTCTCTTCTATTTCTTTTTCTGACGTTAAATTTACAAAACTTTCAACATCAAATTTGTAATCAACTGGATTCTCTGAAATTAGTGCGAATTCAGTGAATAATTTCTCCTTTTCAAATTTCGATTTCAAATAGAAATCCAAATTTAGGGAAAAGAAGTCGAAAAAATCAGAAATTTCTGTATACGACAACCACCTATTTTCGTATTCCAGAGCATTGGAAAGAACAATAATTCCTTCTTCGTCATTGTTTTCAAAATATGTTTTTAGGTTAAGTAATTTTTTTGATAATATTTCTGGATATACCGTAAGTTCCTTCATTATTTCGGAAAAAGTAAACTGTTTTTCATCTTCAAATTTACTGCTCTGTTCTATACCAACTTTGCTTTTCGAAATATCCTCAGAAACTTTTCCTTCCTCAAAAAGATCTGTTTCAATTAAATTTGATGTACCCGATAGTTCTGCAAAAAATGATTGGATATCTTCAGGAAGAACATCATGTGTCAGTAAAAATTCAATTTCGTTTTTCTTTTTTTCAATTTGCTTCGAGCTAAGATTTAGTAATCTTAAGGAAAATTCATAATGTATCGTATCATGAATTAGAATATAGTCGTCTCTCAGTTTCTTGAAAGCTTCGATAGATACCGTAAATAAATTTATTTTTTTACTACTTAGCTTTTTTAATTCTGCCTTTACCTGTTCGCTTTCGATCGTAAGTAGTATTTTTTCACTTGTATCCAATATTGCTAGGGAGCTGTTAAATGTATTTAGTCTATCCACTAAAGCATCAACCCATTTTTGCTCTTCCACAATTTCACAAAGCATTGCCAATTTTTCAGAGTCAGAAACAATCAGTCGTAATTCATCCGCAGCGGAGCTTGTAAACACTAAGTTGTCTTGAATGGCTTCTTCCAACAATACCCTTAACTCATTTGAAATAAATTCAAGTCCATTGTAGCCATGAACCACACTTAGATTTCGTAATGATGTGAAACACTCCAACAATTTTCGAAATTTATTTAGCTCAAATTTATGAATCTTTATTACATCTATAATATCACTAGCCAGTTGAAGATGATCACCAACCTCGCTCAAAAAATATGAATGTAACTTTTCCTTAATTTCCAGCTTATTTTTTTCTTTTTTCTTCCTATGGTGCGAAGCATATTCAGCTACTAAGATTTCTTTTTTCTCTTTAGACTTAGCATCACCATAATATTGCGCCTTCTCTTCTGAAATAAATTTTGAATCCTCTTCTACATCAGAGACAAATTCAGTTAGTTCTTCAATAAAACCTTCTTCCTCTATCACTAATACGAATAATTCAGCAAAGTCATTTGCTAAATCAACACTCTTCTCAAGCAATTGAAAAGGCCCAATAATCATTGATCGTTCGATTAAATCGGCAAGAAATATCGTTAATTCGGTCGCGCTGTGCACAGATGCTATCTTTTCAACTGGCAACATTACGTCATCGTAGTTAACAAGTTTGTAAATAACCTTTTGGATAAGTTCAACTTGTGCGTCAGGTAATTTTTTTGAATAAATTATTTTCAAAAAATCAGAATAAAAATTTAACACATAGTATATCGAAAAGGATACTGGTGTATCTATAAATTGCATGATAACCTATTTTTACCCAATAAGTGTTTTAATTTTTGCAAGTAAATCTTCATCGCGAAAAGGTTTTGAGATAAATGCACTTATACCTTCTTCTCGTAGTTTTTCCTCATCCACCGCAGAACTTTTATTTGCAAACATTATCGCAGGTACATCTTTGACACCTTTTAGTTTTTTGACTATATCAATACCATCCATATTTGCAATAACAGTATCAACTAAAACGAGCGATGGATTATCCAACTTAAAATTTGCGATTGCTTCTTCTCCACTTGAATATCCTATAACTTCAATACTCTCATTTTCTATAGCTAACTCAACCATCTTTCGAATTACAATACTTTCATTAATAATAACTATTTTCCCCACCATGCCTGAACTTGTTTTCTCCCCAGACGCTGGTTCATCACCAGAGGGAACAGACTCCGTAACTTCAGCTTCCTTAACTGCTTCATTGTTCACGACTGATTCTTCACTTAAAGTTTTCTTGGGTTCTTCCGCACTTTTTTCCACAGATGGGAGAGTTGCCGTTTCTTCCACTTTATCCATTGAAGCAACTTCTTCTTTGTTAGTTATCAGATCAGCAAAAGAAATAATTTCTTCTTCCGCATTCATAGTCTTGACATCGTCTGCTACTACTTTTTCTTCCTCAATATTCATAGTCTTGACATCGTCTGCTACTACTTTTTCTTCCTCAGTAGCACTTAATAAATTTTCCGAAACTAATTCCTCAGCTATAGGATGATTGTCACTAACTGCTCCATCACTTGAGAGAACACCCATATTCATGAGTGCCACGAGAGCAATATTAACTGATGAATTGGTTTCCCCCGTAAGTTTCTGTATTACATCAAACGATGTTTTTTCGTTAACTGCAAATAAGACACGCCATTGAGACATACTCAAGGAGAGATCCTTTACCTTCTCATTAATGTTCTGAATTCTTGAATATAATGCAACCACAATATGTCCTTTCAATTTTGCATAAGTTCTTTTGCCAATTCTAAGTAGGCAATAGAACCTGGTGATGATATATCTAATAGCGCAACCGGAGCAAAATGAGCTGGGGCTTCACTAACTTTCTGATTTCTTGGTATTTGTGTCTTTAATAACAAATCTTTTAATACTTGTTCTAATTCCGTGATTATTTTGTTCGTATTCAATATGTCATTGTCAACCATAGTAAGTAAAAAACCTCTATATTGTAAGCTCGGATTTTTTCTATTTCGTATTGTGCGTATCATTCTTAAGAAACGACCTAAAGCTTTTAATGCAAAAAATTCGCACTGTAAAGGAATAAGTAACGAATCTGCCGATATAATCGCATTTAATGTTAATGATCCTAACGACGATGGACAGTCAATCACAATGTAATCATATAAGGGTTTAACGGAGAGTAACACATTTCGCAATAATTCGATATTTCGTGTTTCCTCACGAAATTCTTGATCTTCCTCCTCTGACCACACATTACATGTTACAACATCAAAACCATTTAAATTTGTTTCTATTATTGCATCCACTATAGGAACACCTTGAACTAAAACATTATACATTCCAAAGTCAGTATTCACACTATTTAAACCAAAATTTGCACCCACGCTACCCTGTGGATCCATGTCAATTAATAGTACACTCTTTTCCAGAATTCCAAAGCTTGCGCTTAAGTTAACTGCAGTTGTCGTCTTTCCAACTCCACCCTTTTGACTTGTCGTAGCAATAATTTCACTCATTTAAAAAACTCTTCCATACCATAAAAATGATTCTAAGACATATCAAAATGCTGCTTCGAAAATTTACGTTTCAGCATTTATAAAATCAAGGTATTATATCTCATTGTTATCTCATCATTGGAATTTTAATATTTGCTTTTTTTGCATATTCAATTGCGGTTTTATATCCTGCATCTGCGTGACGTAGAACACCCATTGCCGGGTCGTTTGTTAAAACTCGCTTTATTCGTTCTGCGGTATCATTTTTTCCGTCACAAAGCATTACAATTCCTGAATGCTGTGAAAAGCCAATGCCAACTCCTCCGCCGTTATGCATCGAGACCCATGATGCACCACCTGCAATGGCTAACATTCCATTTAATAATGGCCAATCAGCGACCGCGTCACTTCCATCCATCATCTTCTCTGTTTCTCGATTTGGTGACGCAACCGAACCACAATCTAAATGATCTCGACCGATTACAATTGGTGCAGAAATTTCACCTATCTTTATTGCTTCATTTATCGCCAATGCTAATTTCATTCGCTCGCCGTATCCAAGCCAACAAATACGAGCTGGTAGTCCTTGGAAATGGATTCGTTCTTTAGCTTTTTTAATCCAACGTTTTAGCGCTTCGTCCTCTGGAAATAATTTTAGAACCAATTCATCTGTTTTATAAATATCTTCCGCTTTTCCGGAAAGCGCTACCCAACGAAAAGGACCCTTTCCAATACAAAATAGTTCACGAATATACGCCGGAACAAAACTCGGAAAATCATAACCGTTTCCAATATTTACCCGTTTTGCTTGCGCTCGTATATTATTTCCATAATCAAAGACAACTGCCCCCTGATTTTGAAAATCAATCATTGCTCGTACATGCTCGCCCATAGCACGTAGCGATTCCGATATATATTTTTTTGGATTCAATCTACGTAAGTCATTCGCTTCATTTAACGTCATTCTGTTTGGAATATAGCCATTGAGTTCATCATGAGCAGAAGTTTGATCCGTCACAATATCGGGTTTAAATCCTATTCTAAACAATTTGGGTAAAATATCTGCTGCATTTCCAATTAGCCCTATTGATTTCCCTACTTTCAATTCCTTAAACTTATTCACGAGTTTTATTGCATGTTCAAAACTATCTGCAATGATATCTAAATACCCTGAATCCAAACGCTTCTGAGCCCGATCTGGATCAACTTCTATCACCAAGCATACGGCATTCGCAAAAACAGCGGCTAATGGTTGGGCTCCTCCCATTCCGCCGAGACCTGATGTTAAAATAATGCGTCCCTTTAAATTATTTTTAAAGTGTTGACGTCCACACTCTACAAATGTTTCATAAGTCCCTTGTACAATTCCCTGGGAACCAATATAGATCCATGAACCCGCAGTCATTTGGCCATACATCATTAACCCTTTTTCTTCCAGCTCACGAAAATGCTCCCAATTTGACCATTTCCCCACTAAGTTTGAGTTTGCAATTAATACACGAGGTGAATATTCATGTGTCTTTACTATTCCAACTGGCTTTCCAGATTGGATCAACAACGTTTCATCGTTCTCTATATCTTTTAGTGATCGAATAATTTCTCTTAGTGAATCATGATTGCGTGCAACTTTTCCAGAACCTCCATAAACTACCAAATTTTCGCGATCTTCTGCAACATCAGGATGCAGATTATTTAATAACATTCGCAATGCCGCTTCTTGATGCCATCCTTTGCAAGAAAGTTTTTTTCCTACTATTAAATCAGGTATCATGATATTTATTCCTTTTGTTTCATTTGTAAAATAATACAATTATTTTACAAATGATTATACTTTTTTAATAACCTCGTTCAATTTGAGTGTAATAAAACACCTTTATACATATCAAAATTTTCAAGGACACGTTTTGTTCCATGTACAACGCCAAGTAAAGGCTCTTCGGCTATATGGACAGGTATATTTAATACTTCCATTAATCGCTGATCTAAACCTCTTATTTTTGAACCACCACCGGTCATCACAATACCATAATCAATTAAATCACTCACTAAATCAGGTGGTGTTTGCTCAATTGTTTGTTTAACCGCAGCTAAAATCAATAAAATTATATTCTCTAATGCCTTCTTTATCTCAATTCCATCTATCTCAATTACTTTTGGTTGTCCCAAAACAGTATCAAGGCCTTTTAATCGAATTTTATCACTTTGATCAGATACCACAACTGAACCATATTCTATTTTAAGTTGTTCCGCGGTTTGCTCGCCGATAAGCAAATTATGATTGCTTTTGAAATAATGACGTACTGATGATGTCAATTCATCACCCGCTACTTTGATGGTATTATCCACCACAATTCCGTTATAAGCAATAACCGCAATATCTGTTGTTCCACCACCAATATCCACAATCATCGAGGCTTTTGGCTTATGCACTTCTAAACCAACCCCAATTGCGGCTGCCATCGGTTCGGCAATGAGTGAAACACGTCTAGCGCCCGAGCGTTCAATGGTGTCAACTACTGCTCGTTTTTCAACCGGTGTAATACCGGTTGGAACACCACAAACAATGTGGTTTAAAACAATTCGCGGAATATTTGCTTTTTTAATAAAACGTTGAATCATATCCTCCGCAGCTGTGAACTCTGCTATAACACCGTCGCATAGTGGGCGAACAATTTTAATCCGCTTGTCGTGTTTCCCAATCATTTCTTTTGCTTCTTTTCCGATTTCAATCACAAGTTCATTTGTATAGGCAATCATTGATGGTTCATTAATGATAATTCCTTTATCTAACGTTGTAACAAGAGTATTCGCTGTACCGAGATCAATTCCCAAATCTACTTTAAAATATTTCGATAATGATTTAAACATTAGGTTTGCCTTCTTATATTTTACGACTTCCTGGTTTTATCGCGTTTTCAACACCCTTTGGATTTGTTTTTGCAGTAAATGTTTTGATATCTATTTTTAATAAACTGACTTGCTTTTCAACATCAAACCGTTTTATTCCATTCGAGCGATCCACTATGAACGCAGCTCCATAAGCTATCGCTCCAGAACATTGAATGAGTTTGATAATCTCATCAATCGTTCCCCCAGTCGTAACAACATCTTCAATAACAAGGACGCGTTCATTCTTTTGCAATTCAAAACCACGACGTAAGACCATACGATATTCAAAATCTCGCTCCGCAAAAATGGTTCTACAAGACAATTGACGACCAACTTCTGTTCCTAAAACAATACCACCTATTGCCGGAGAAATAACCACATCTATTGCATCATCACAAAATGATTTAACGAGTTCTCGTGATAACTCTTCTAATTCTTTTGGATATTGAAGCAACTTTGAACATTGCATGTATTGATGCGAATACAGAGCACTTGTCAAAATAAAGTTCCCTTCTAAAAGTGCACCTGTTTTTTTAAATTTATCCAGGTAATTCATATTCTGCTTTCCAGGTAATTCATATTCTGCTTTCAATTAAGTGATTTATATTGTTTCGCAATTTAATTGTTTCATCACGTGCTCGCATAGCAAATTCTTGACTATTATCAGAAAAAATAATTCCGCGTGAAGAAGTAATTATTATATTTTTTCCTGCTTTTTGAATGATATTGTCCAAATATCCACCTTGTTTTCCTATACCGGGGACAAGAAAAAATATATCTGATGAAATACGGCGAATTATTTCAATCTCTTCAAAATGAGTTGCTCCAACAACCATCATACAGTTCTTATGTTTATTGTGCCATGATATAACTGATTTTGCTACTTCTTCAAATAATTTAGTTCCATTTTCTAAATTAAGCTTTTGAAAATTTTTACTCCCCGTATTAGAAGTAAGGACTAATATTATTACTCCTTTGTCACCATATCGCAAAAAAGGTTCAATTGAATCGTATCCCATGTAAGGATTAACAGTAATTGAATCAAAGTTAAGGTGTTCAAAAAAAGCGATCGCATATTTTTCTGATGTATTGCTAATATCTCCTCTCTTTGCATCTGCGATACTTACGATATCATCCGGAATAAACGTTAGAATTTCTTCTATAATTTCCCACGCAATTTTTCCCATACTTTCATAAAAAGCCATGTTGATTTTATAGGCGGCAACAAGATCTGCCGTACTTTCAACAATTGATTTACAAAAATTAATTATTCCATTTTTATCTTTGGATATATGCTTCGGGAATTTATTTATATCTAGATCTAAGCCAATACATACACGCGATTGTGCTTTTTCAATTCTCTTTTTTAGTTTTTCATAAAACATTAGTTTTTCAATTCGCATTTATTGATATAGACAGAACATGTCATGTCTCCTGCAACATTTACAGCAGTTCGAAACATATCCAATAAATTATTGACTGGTAAAATAAATAGAATTCCCTCTGGCGGGATTCCCACTTCAACAAGAACTAGTGTTAGCATTACAATACCAACACCAGGAACAGCCGCTGTTCCAATAGAAGCTGCAACCACTAATAACACTATTGTTAATTGATTTGCCAGTGTCAGATCAATCCCATAAACATTAGCAAGAAAAATTGCGGATACACCCTGCCACAATGCTGTTCCATCCATATTTATTGTGGCCCCAAGTGGTATTACAAAACCACTGACTTCATTTTTTACACTTAATTTTTCTTCAGTCACTTCTAATGTTAATGGCATTGTTGCACCACTTGATGCAGTAGAAAATGCGGTTAATAATACTTCTTTTACATTCCGGAAAAAAAATTGGGGGTCCATTTTAGATAAGAACCGCAACGATAGCGAATTCATAACAATGGCATGCGTAATTAATGCTAAAAGGACACAAATTGAATATGGAACTAAAGCAAGTAGTAAATCGGTATTCTGAGTAGCTGATATTTGAGACGCAACCAACGCAAATACTCCATAAGGTGCAATACGCATCACCATCGTTACAATCTTAATAGTCATTTCAGTTATACCGGTAAAAAATTGAATTACTGGACTAGAATACTCTCTCTTAATACTTAGCAAAGCAATGCCACAGATAATTGCAAAGAAAATAAGTTGTAGCATATTTGGTTTCACATCGCTAATTGAGTGCATAATATTTTTTGGAAAAACAGATTGGAGTCCCTCAAATAAAGTTTGTCTATTTCGATCTGCTGCCGTCACTTTTGATTCTGCACTCGTTTTTTGTTTTGCTATAAAATGTTCTTTTGTCTCTTGAGAAATTTCGTTTCCTGGCTGCCAAGCATTCGCGTAACTAAGCCCTATAAAAATCGCAATGGCGGTTGTCCCGATGTAATAAACAATTGTTCGCATTCCGATTCGATTTAATTTGCGAACATCTCCTAAGCTCGTTACACCTGTTAAAATAGAAGAAAAGACCAACGGCACTAACGCCATAGTTAAACAATTCATAAAAATTTTACTTCCTATGGGTCGAATAACAACCAAAGCACCAGAAGAAAAAATTGGAAAGACAGAAAGAACGACTCCTAATATCAATGCAATTATTATTTTTCCGAACAATTGAATCCTAAAACTCTCAAAAATTACAAAAAGTGACAAAAACAAAAAAATAAAACCAAGAGCTTCCGTGCTCGAATTTCGTATTCCAAAGATACTAATTACAAGAAAAAGTAAGCTTATAATAATTCTAATTGGCACAGGTAACGACTGAAATCGTTTTACCATAATTTATCTTTCCTTAATAGAAATACAGATTGATAGCATAAATGTAATTTAAAATTGAAGAAAAGCGAACCCTTATTTTCAATCTATTTACTTTCCAAAAAAAGCTGTCTAACTTTAACCGATGAAAGAAAAAATTCTCTTAAGCTCGGTTTGCTTCTTATTACTTTTGGCATTTTCTGATTTCGAAAAGGATAAAACCGTTGTTATTCTCTATACATCAAACATAAACGGTGTCTTGCGCGATTGTGGATGCGGAGGCGAAAAATTAGGTGGTATGGCAAGATTAAAAACACTGGTTGAAGACTATCGCACTCGCTTCCAAAATTTATACTTAATTGATACCGGTGATCATTTTAGCAATAATTTTTATCCTGAAAAAAATATCCTTATATACGAACTTATGAAGGAATTAGATTACGACTTCATCTTACAAGCCGATCAAGATATATCAGCCGGTAAAATTGTTCCACAAGTACAATTATTTTATGAACAAAACAAGCAGTTATTTAACTACTCCATTCCAAAAAAAGTGTACGGATTTTTACCCGATTCTTTAGACAGGATAAACGGAAAACGTCAGTTTGTAAACAATTCTCCCTTTCTTATTTTTCACGCAGATTCATCCGAATTTGTTCAACGAAGAAATAATTTCAAAAAGAAAAAATTTATTTTTTTATCACATAGTCAGGATTTAAAATTTTCAAAAATAGGTTCACATATTTTATTTCAGTCAGGTATGGATACCGAATATCTCGGTGTCGCCTTTTTTCAAAAAGATGGGGATCATTACCAATTTGAAAAAAATAGTTTCATTCGTCTAGACTCTACCATTCGTGAAGATCAGGATTTCAAAAGTCGTATTGATCGCTACTTCTTAGATATTGAACACTCCCTAGATCCATATTATTCCGAATCAGCGGAAAAGCAAGTATATTTAGGCGTTGATAATTGTAAGCAATGTCATCCTGTTGAGTTTAATAAATGGAAAGAAAGTAATCATTCGCATGCTTTTGCAAAACTCAAGCAAGAAAATCGCGCATTTGATCCCGAATGTTTATCATGTCATACCAGTGGATATAAGCGAGGTGGCTATCGTTCATATCTTGAAACGAAATTTTTAACCGATGTACAATGCGAATCTTGCCATCAAAATTTAGCTATTAATCATCAATGGGCTAAACAGAAACTACTTTATCAGAAAGTAACTGAGGCAACTTGCTTAAACTGCCATACAAAAAAAAATAGTCCAGATTTTGATTATTCACTTTATCTCTCAAAAATCACTCATTGGAGAAAGCAATGATTATTTGTCCCCTTTCGTCTGGAAGTAAGGGAAATTCAACTTTTATTGAAAGTGACGGAGTACGATTATTGTTTGATGCTGGTTTATCTGGGAAAAAAACTCAAGAGCGATTAAATAAAATTGATATTGATCTAGCAAGTATTGATGCACTTTTTATTACACACGAACATACCGACCACATTGGTGGCGCTGGTATTCTAGCGCGAAAGTATAAAATACCTGTTTACATAAATAAAACCAGTTACTATGCATCAAATAAGCGTATTTTTATGGGGAAAGAAATAATTAATTTTCAAATAAATGATGTCCATTTTGGGAAAACAGTGGTTTGCTCGGTCCCCGTTTCACATGATGCAACAGAAACCGTCGCTTATAAAATATTCAATACAGTTCATTCTTGTGCCATTGCAACAGATATGGGTTTTGTAACCAATCTTGTTAAGCAAAAACTAAAAAATTGCAATGTTTATTTGATAGAGACAAACTATAATAAACAACTTTTAAAAGCCAATCAAAATTACCCTTGGCCCCTAAAGCAACGAATTATGAGTAAACGAGGACATTTGTCTAATGAAGCTGGTGCATCACTTTTTAACAATCTTGTCAGTAAAAAAACAAAACATGTCTTCTTGGCTCATTTAAGTGAAGAAAATAATAATTCCGATTCTGCCCTTGAAGCCATTGAAAAAATTTGCTCAGAAAATGAATTTTATAGTCGAATCTCTATTAAAATTGCAGAGCAATATAAAACAAGTGCTTGTATTGAATTATAGAAATTGTTGACTCGAAAAATTCTTTCGATACACATTCGAGGAAATAGAATTCTTATTTTTTTTTAAAGAATCGTATCAAAAAACCACTCCAACTTTCAATAGCAATCATAAAGTAAAATTCACCGTAAAACGTAATGTCGCATCGCCATCAATAATAATTTCTGCAACGGCATTAAAGTCTTTTAAAGCCGCATTCACCTGTTCAGGAACAGTTAAACCAGATAGTGGCGAATTTGCAGTACTCATAAAAGTAAGTACATAATTTTTTTTACGAAGCTCCAAAATTACTTCCATAGGATTCTTTGTCGTAGCTACAACAAAATTAAAAAAGAAATTTATCAATTTAATCAATGGCTTTGGATCCTCGCTTTGAAGTTGGCATCCCTGATCCATACTAAAAGTTGCGTCAATTTCTTTCTTGCTTGCAATCATCAAGATATACTGTTTTAAATCAATTGCTTGTCTACTCATCTGAATTTCCATTTAGTTTTAATCAAAATTATAATACAAATTAAAATTGATAAAAGTTATATTTTTTCTCATTTTCCTTTTTTCAATGGAGAAATATGGCGAAAATTTTTGTTCTAGGTTGCGGAATGGTCGGAAGAGCAATTTGCGAGGATCTTGCAAGCGATCATATCGTAACTGTTTTAGATTACGAGGAATCTACCTTTAAGAATCTCAAAAACACAAAAATTAAAACAAAATGGGCAGACCTATCGGACACGAAGAAAATCCCGAAATATATAAAAAGTGCCGACTTGGTTATTAATGCTGTTCCCGGTTATATGGGCTATAAAACCCTTAAAGCAATAATTACAGCAGGAAAAAATACTGTCGATATTTCTTTTTTTGACGAAGATCCTACGACACTAAGGGAACTCGCAAAAATTAAAAACATTACGGCAGTAATAGATTGCGGTGTTGCCCCTGGTATGAGTAATATTATTTTAGGATATCATAATAGTATGATGAAAATTAATTCTTTTGAGTGCCTTGTTGGAGGCTTACCCAAAATTCGAAATTACCCGTATGAATACAAAGCTCCATTTTCTCCAATTGATGTAATAGAGGAATATACAAGACCAGCTCGCTTTGTAAGAAATGGAAAATTGCTTACGAAAAAAGCCTTAAGTGATTTAGAAATCATAAATTTTGACGAACTTGGAAGCTTGGAATCTTTTAACTCCGATGGTCTTCGGTCATTGATTAAAAGCTTTCCGAATATTCCGAATATGATTGAAAAAACACTCCGTTATCCCGGACATGCTGCCCTTATGAAAGTCTTGCGCGAAACGGGATTTTTTAGCAAGGAAAAAATAAACCTAAAAGGTCACTTCATCTCACCATTAGAATTAAGCACAAAATTACTTTCGGACAAATGGAAATTAGGTAAGGATGAAGACGAATTTACAATTATGCAAATTCGTATATCAGGAAAAGAAAATACAAGAAATATATCTTATGTTTATCATCTTTTTGACAAATATCATCCTCAAACAAAAACTTCATCTATGGCAAGGACGACAGGATACACGTGTACTGCAGTTGCGAATTTAATTCTTAACAAAAATTTAACAACATCTGGCTTATATTTTCCCGAAACTATTGCTTCGGATGCAACTATTTTTAACCGCATCTTAGATTATTTGCAAAAACGTGGTGTAAACTATCATGTCAAGCAATATCATTAAATTTTATGATACTCTAAAATGGGTGAAAAATGGCAAAAAAGAATGATAACATTGAACTTCTCAAAAAAGTATTTCTACTTATATTTTTATTATACTTTTTTTTAATAAGCATTAAATTAATGGGTGCATCATTCAAAAATTTTAAAGATGTTGCCCATGGCTTAATCCAAAGTGCAGAGAATCCATTTGTTGGCTTACTTATTGGTATCTTGGCCACAAGTATTGTCCAAAGTTCCTCAACAACTACCTCAACCGTTATCACAATGGTCGCTGGAGGGCTCCTTTCCATCGAAGTTGCCATTCCAATGATCATGGGTGCCAATATAGGAACTAGTGTAACAAATACCATCGTTTCATTGGGAAATATACAACGAGAAAATGAATTTAAACGTGCATTTTCCGCTTCAACGGTACACGATTTTTTTAATGTATTAGCCGTAATGATCTTCTTTCCACTTCAAATCTTTACTCATTTTCTAACAAAAGCCTCAACATTTTGTGCCTCATTCTTTTCAGATTTCTCTGGTGGAAAATTTGATAATTTTCTTAAAATGCTACTCGAACCAGTACTTCATTTTTTTAAAATGATTTCGGGCGGTGATCCATACATTATGCTCGCCATATCTCTACTATTAATCTTTACTGTTTTAAAATATTTAAGTCAAACCTTACGCTCCGTTTTTGTTGGTAAACTGGAAAATGCTTTTGATCAATATGTCTTTCGAAATGCGGGAACAAGTTTTTCCTTCGGATTAATTCTCACAATTTTGGTTCAAAGTTCTTCCATTTCAACATCAGTAATTGTTCCGATTGCTGGAGCCGGATTTATAACACTTCCACAAATTTTACCTTACACTATTGGAGCGAATATTGGTACTACAACAACGGGTCTAATGGCAGCCTTTGTTACTGGGCAAGCTACTGCCATTACTGTTGCTTTCGCACATTTTTTATTCAATGTGTTTGGTGGAAGCATTTTATATCCTATCAGAAAAATACCTATCTTTTTGGCTACAAAATTATCAGAGTTTGCCACTAAGAATAAAATTATTCCCATTATGTATATACTTATCGTTTTTTTCATTTTACCACTCAGTTTAATTTTTTTTAGCCAGTAAAGGATCCCATTATGTTTAATCAATTGTATCGAGTACTCACCAAAGAAAACCTTCTAGAACAATCATTCACAAAATCCGAAAAAGCTATGAAGATTATTTCGGAAATGTTTAAATACAGCGTTTCTGCACTTCGCGAAGGGAAAAAAGATGAAAGCTACAACATCTATCTTAAAGACAAAGAAGTGAATCAATTTGAACGTGATATTAGACGCCAGTCTTTAACCCATCTTGCAATGACAGGACAAGAAGATTTGAACCCAACTTTAGTTTTAATTGCCATTATTCACGATGTTGAACGATTGGGGGATTATTCTAAGAATATTTTTGAATTGGCTGATAAATTAAAAGTACCTTTATCGTTTCCAAAAAATGAAGACGCCGTTAAGTCTATTGAATCTTCTATCCGATCTGCATTTTCACAATTTAACCAAACTTTTAATGAAATGGATACAACAAAATCCAGAGCATTGATGGAAGGTCTTTCCGATAGTCAAAAAAATTGTGAAGTTATTATTAATTCAATTATTGAAGAATCGGATACAACAGAAGGTAAAACGAATCAATTTGTCGTTGGTGTTCTTTATATACGTTTTTTAAAACGAGTTGCTGCGCACTTAAATAATATTGCAACAAGTTCCGTAAATCCATTTGATCGGATTGGTTTTGAAGAATAAGTTCTAATTTATTTTTCAAAACTTAGGTATGATATATAAATTAGATGTCCTTTTCCCTCAATCTATAGACCAAAGTTTCTCTTATTTTTATAAGACAAAGTCTACTCTAAATTTAGTTGGGTTTCGTATATTAGTGCCTTTTGGAAGGCAGTTGAAAGTCGCCATTGTTATTAAACAATCTTTAAACATCAATACAAACGATTACAGTCTAAAAGAAGTTGAAAAAATAATTGATTCCAAAGCCTTTTTAGCACAAAATTTAATAAAAATTATAGAATTTATCTCCTCTTATTACCTCGTAACAAGAGGTGATATTCTTCGCTTCCTT
The DNA here is from genome assembly GCA_032361185.1 of Lepetodrilus ovalis. Lineage (NCBI taxonomy): Eukaryota > Metazoa > Mollusca > Gastropoda > Lepetellida > Lepetodrilidae > Lepetodrilus > Lepetodrilus ovalis. The sequence goes on along the minus strand of JAUTBQ010149278.1, from coordinate 34,385 downwards.
TTGCCAACAGGAACTATCCCACAAATTGTGAAAAAAATATCGTTAGTTAATGAGATCAGTTTTGATGATATGAAAAAAATCGTTGGGCATTCTTCTGTCAAATATAAAATATTAAAACTCCTCAAACCTTTTCAGAAAAAGGAAATAGCATATGCGCAACTGGAAGAGAATATTGGAAAAACAATTCAATCACAAATTAGCAATTTAATATCCGATGGAATTATAAATATTACGTATGATTTAATTTCTGCAAAAGTTACAGAAAAAATGCTTGAGTATGTTCTACCTGAGATAAATAACGAGAAAGCACTTCAATTAAAAAAAAATGCTGTTGAACAATTTAAAATCTTAGAATTTCTGAAAAAACATTCAAAAAAAATTAGCAAAATAGATTTAATCCAAAACTATCAGTTTAGCCGAAGCGCGCTGAATACACTCTTAACTAAAAAGGTAATTAGAAGTGTTCATGAAGAATATGAGCGAAAATTTCCTCAACAGTTTGAAAATGAATCACAGTCTTTTTCGTTGACTGACGAGCAGGCAAATGCATTTAATAAAATAAAATCAACATTGCACACTTATTCCACCTTTCTCTTACACGGCATAACTGGAAGTGGTAAAACATTACTTTATATTAAAATTGTATCAGAAATTATCCAAAATAATAAAACCGCTATTATTTTAATCCCAGAAATTTCATTAACGCCGCAAACTGTTGCCAGATTTCGCTCACAATTTGGAAATTTAATCACCATTTTAAATTCTCAAATGTCCGCAGGAGAACGCTATGATGCATGGCGCTTTATTCGCGATGGAAAATACAAAATCGTAATCGGTCCGCGCTCAGCTATTTTCGCGCCTTTAGAAAATATTGGAATTATAATTGTGGATGAGGAACATGAAAGCTCATATAAGCAAACCGATCAAAGCCCTCGATATAGTGCAAGAGATATAGCTGTCTATCGAGGAAAGTGTGAAAACTGCCCTGTTATTTTGGGATCAGCGACACCCTCCTTGGAATCTTACTATAATGCAATGCAAGGCAAATATCATTTGCTGGAACTAAAAAATCGACCTTTAAATGCTGTTCTCCCAACAATTGAAATTATTGATTTAAAAGAAGAACTCCGACTTTTTCCATCAAAAGATAATATCATATTATCCACAACATTAGAAAATGCGATAGAGCAATGCATCATGAAAAAAGAGCAAATTATTTTGTTCCAAAATAAACGTGGATACTCAAGTTATTTGAATTGTAATTTATGTGGACATGCACAAGAATGCCCTTCTTGCTCGATTTCTTTAGTTTTTCATAAGCATGAGAACCTTTTAAAATGCCATTATTGCGGATTTAAATCAAACGTTTTTTCAATGTGTCAGAAATGTAATAAATCTAAACTCATGGCCTCCGGTTTCGGAACACAAAAAGTCGAAGAATACTTGTATCAACGTTTCCCTAATATTCGAATTCTTCGTATGGATTACGATACAACAAGGGAGCGAAATAGTCATCAATTAATTTTACAAAAGTTTCGAGACGAAAAAGCAGATATTCTGATAGGTACACAAATGATTGCAAAAGGTTTAGATTTTCCTAACGTGACTCTCGTTGGAGTTCTATCTGCCGACTCAAGTCTAAATATTCCAGATTTTAGATCTTCTGAACGTACATTCCAGTTACTTTCTCAAGTAGCAGGTCGATCTGGACGCGCACAAAAGCGAGGACATGTTATCATTCAAAGCTTTCAACCGGAACACTATAGTATCACTGGAACCTTGAAAAACAATTACAAATCCTTTTATGAAACCGAAATAAGTTACAGAAAAGCTTCCGATTACCCACCCGTTGCACGGCTTATTAATATAAAATTTATGGATAACGATAAAAATAAACTCTTTCATGCATCTTTAAACTTTAAACAAAAACTCGATTCTTTCCATGATAATGGAATTATTATACTTGGACCTGTTCCGTGTATAATTGAAAAAATTAAAAATGACTTTCGTTGGCAACTTTTGATTAAAATCTCGCCTCATTATCAAAAACTAAAGTCTTTGAAATTTCATTTAAATGAAATTCTAAAATCAGTTAGAAAAAGCAACCCCATTCGGCGACTAATTATAGACATTGACCCTCACGATTTAACATGAAAGATTCCATAAAAGAACTTTACATTTTTCACTCAAGTGCCCTGCTACAACTTATTATAAGGCGACTTCATTCAATAAACATAACACGCGAAGTGGCTAGCTATTTCCGCAAAAACAAGCAACTTGGATCTCGCGACAGAAAAATTATTAGAAATATAATTTACGGTTATTTCCGTTGGAAAAATATTATTGATTTATTAGCCGTAGAAATAAAAATTCCAATCATTCTCTCCTTGGAAAAACTTGCTGATACTGACTGGAAACAATTTTTTTTGAATAAAGAATTATTGAATGGAGATCAAATTTTATCATTCTCCAAAGCAGAATCAACCAAGGAAAAAATTGAGGTAATTAACTTGTACTATAAGCTAAAACTGAGTCCTTGGTCATTACTGCCCTCTTTTATGAGAAACTTGATACGAACATATTCGGATGAAGATTTTTTTAACTGCTTACAAAAGCGAAATGAGCTTTCACTTTGGGTAAATAAGAACTTTGTTCGTAGCAATTTTCCGTCCATCAAGAAGCATCAAATTTCAAAATATACCTACATTTTACCGCATAACACAAAAATTAAAGAAAGTTTGGCCTATCTAAATGGCGAAGTGGAAATACAAAATATCGCTACGCAAATGATTGTTCATGCATGCCAAGTAACAAGGGGTGCTACTTGCTGGGATGCCTGTTGTGGTGCTGGGGGAAAATCGCTTCACTTAGCATATATTGTTGGGAAAAATGGACATATTGATGCTAGCGATGTTCGTAAACGTAGTCTTATTGAACTAAAAAGACGCACTCGTAGGCTAAATATTATGAATATTTCTAGTTTCATATTCGATTTGAAAAATAATATAAATACAAAATCCTATGATATGGTGCTCGTGGATGCTCCGTGTTCAGGAAGTGGAACATGGAAAAGCCATCCCTATTTAAAATGGCAAACTAAACCTGAAGACATTAACAAAAATTCAATTCTACAAGGAATATTTCTTGAAAATGCATCAAAATCCGTAAAAATTTCAGGTAAACTAGTGTACGCAACCTGCTCAATTTTTGAAGCGGAAAATGAACAGGTAATACAAAAATTTATTATGAAAAATCCAAATTTTATACTTCAAGAACAAGTCCATCCGCTTACTAGACAAAAATCATGCACCATGATTCGCTCAAATATTGAAACAGGACATGAAGACGGAACTTTTGTAGTACAAATGAAGCGGATATGGTGATATTTTACTGTGCTTCATAATCTAATTTTGATTCGATTATTTTTTTCGTGAGTTCCATAAATTCTTTGCGCGTCTTCTGATTGTAGTCAGTTGATGGAATGGGTTCGTGGAAATGAATTGAAATTCGGCGAGGCTTTGTTATAATTCCGTTTAAGATTTTATTTGTACCATTAATTGTTACCGGCAAAATCGCTTGTTTCGTATTTAGCGCTAACATGAATGCACCCTTCTTAAATGGAAGCATTTTACCATTCGTTCGATTTCTCGTCCCTTCTGGAAAAAGAACTAGAGCAATTTTTTCTTTTTCAATTACATCTTCTATTTCGTTTAGCCTCTTTAAAGCATTTTTAGTGTTTTTACGATCTATTTTGACCATTCCTGCAAAATGTAATACTTGCCCAAAGATAGGAATATTGAATAACTCTTTTTTTGCAGCAAATTTAATATTCAATCGGGAAGCTATACATAGCACAGGAATATCAAAAAGATGAGAATGATTTGAACATACAATATATCCTTTATTCGGATCATAATTCTCTAATCCGGTAATATCCATTTTCACTCCCGCTATAAAAAGTATTGGATGAGACCAAAATCGAAAAAGTTTATCACGAAATTTGCTATATGGATTACATAGACCCGTGAAAATTAGAATGAGCAGAACAGCAACTGTTTCAAGCGAAATATATACAAGTAATACAAATGTACGAATCATTTCGATTCTTTAATTATTTGAGGATAATTCAATTTATAAATTTCGGAGCGTATTTTTGCTATTTTTTTCATATTCTTTGGGCTTATCTCAACTTCTGATCCAAGCTGTCGCGCATAAAAAGTAATTTGAGCAAAGTGTTCTAAACGTTCCATATTGTGCCATGCCTCGTTTAAACTTGCGCCAAATGTTATGGCACCATGATTTGCTAAGAGTACGGCATTACATCGCTTCACAACGGGTAAAATCGAATGGGATAATTCATCCGTGGAAGGTGTTCCGTATTCAGCCAACGGAACTGATCCTAACGTTGATGCAATCTCCGACATTGTGTTCTTCTCTAATGGTAAATGTACAAGTGCAAACGCTGTCGCATAAGGTGGATGTGCATGCACGACTGCCTTTATATCGCTTCTATTTTTGTAAACGGTTAGGTGAAGTTTTAATTCTGTTGATGCCTTTTCACCTGAAACTGACTTACTCGTTTGCATATTAATTTCAATTAAATCACGAATACTTAGTTCATCCTTTGCAACAGAAGAACGCGTAATGTAACATGCATTTTCAAACAAAAAACTGATATTCCCGTCAGTCGGTGCAGAGAAATTTTTTGCATACATTTTTTCAGCAATTTTAACAACTTTCTGCTTTAACTCATTAAGTGAAGTTTGCATAGTCAGATTATCTTTTTGAATTTTGTATAGTTCTGAAGTATATCTGGAACCGTAATACTTCCATCTTCATTTTGGTAATTTTCATAAATAGCGACAAGCAAACGGGACGTTGCCAGTCCAGATCCATTTAATGTATGTACATATTCAGATTTTCCAGAGCTACGTCTAAATCGAATATTCATTCTTCTTGACTGAAAATCGAGAAAATTCGAGCAGGATGAAACTTCAATATATTTATTTTCAGCTGGAGACCAAACTTCAATATCAAAACAACGAGATGCACCAAAACCCATGTCGCCTGTTGCTAAATCTAAAACTCGATACGGTATTTTTAGTTCCTCCAAAAAATGTGTTGCATAGCGAGTAAGGCTCTCAAGCGTTTTTTCAGAATCTTCTGATTTAACAAATTTGACCATTTCAACTTTATTAAATTGATGTGTTCTTAAAAATCCTTTAACACCCGTTCCATACGAACCCGCCTCCCGTCGAAAGCATGGTGTATACGCGACGTATGAGATAGGTAAATCCTTTTCTGATAGTAATTCGTCCCGATGCAAATTTGTTAATGATACTTCAGCCGTAGGAATAACATACATATCATCTTCTTTAATGTAGTAGGATTGATCCTGAAATTTCGGTAATTGAGACGTTCCATACATTGATTTTGCCTGAACCAGAATCGGAGGAATCACTTCTATAAATCCATTTATTTCGACGTGTGTATCAAGAAAGTAGTTTAATAATGAACGTTCTAACTTCGCCGCTTGATTCAATAGGGCAATGTAACCTGTTCCAGAGACTTTTACAGCACGCTCTTCATCCATAATGCCTAAGTTCACCATCAATTCACGATGATCCTTAATTGTAAAGTCAAATTCCCTCTTCTCACCCCAGTATTTAACAATTTTATTTTTGGTCTCCCCTCCAATCGGTGCATCAGGATGACATATATTTGGGAAATAGGAAAGCTTTTTCTCTAAACTATTTTGAAGTTTTTGAAGCTGAGGCTCAATTTCTTTTAAATGTTTGTTAATATTTTGAACTTCGATTTTAATTTCGGATGGATCTTCACCATTTTTTATCAGTTTCCCAATTAGTGGACTCAGTTGATTCTTAGACGCTTTTAATATGCTTATTTCACTCTCAAAACAACGTCGTTTTTTATCCATATTTAGAATATCATCAACGGATATATTCTCGTTTCGATTTTTTAGATTACGCCTCAATGCATCGGGGCTAGACTGTATATACTTTAAATCTAACATTGCTAAAATCCTAATTTAACCAGTAAAATGTAAGTTCTTCGTTACACTTCTGCAAGAGTCTGAAAACCCATAAGAAAAAAATTATTGCAGAAAAAGGTAACTTCGGTTTTACATAGATACCTTTAATCAATGAAGCGTAAAGACCTAAACCCATTTCTGCAAAATAAAACTATTTTGCTTCGTTCTTTTTGACACGTTTTTTTAGTCGTTTTTCTTTTTTCTCGTTTTCCCAATCACTAATCATTTCAATAAAACTGTTAACTAAATTTTCATCCCATTGCGTACCCTTGCCACTTTTTAAAACATTTAAGGCTATTTTCTTTGGTGAAGCTTTTCGATATGGACGTGTTGTAGTAATTGCATCATAGGTATCTGCAATCGAAACAATACGCGCTTCAAGGGGAATTTCTTTACCTTTTAAACCGTCAGGATGCCCTAGTCCGTTATATTCTTCATGATGATGTCGAATCATATTAATTAATGCCTGTGAGTTTTTTAGCGGAGCCGTAATTTTACTACCAATTGTAGGATGTGTTTTCATAATCTCAAATTCTTCATCAGTCAATAATCCCGGTTTACATAAAATTGATTCCGGAATTCCGATTTTCCCAATATCGTGTAAAAGCCCCCCTCGCCGCATTATGTCTAACTCTTCTTTATTCATTCCAATTTTTTTTGCTAAACGAGTCGCATAAATTGAAACACGTTCTGAGTGACCCTCTGTATATTTATCTTTGGCCTCAATTGTTTTTGCCAAAGTAAAAAGAACTGTTTCAGAACTTTCCAGATTGTCATTCATACGTTTCATTTTAATTAAAGATCGGACACGAGCCAATAGTTCTACTCGATTAAATGGCTTCATTAAATAATCATCTGCACCTAACTCAATTCCTTTAATTTTATCTTCCATAAGATTCATGCCTGTTACAATAACAATTGGAATCATTCTTAGAATCTCATCTGATTTAAGCCGTTTCGTAATTTCGTAGCCATCAATTTTCGGAAGTTGCAGATCAAGTAAAATTAAATCTGGACTAATTTCATTTATTTTTTTAAGTGCTTCTTCACCGTCTTTTGCGACAAAGACATTGTAATTTTCTTTCTGCAAGACGGTTTTCATAATCATGATATTGGTTTCACTGTCTTCAACAATTAATATCTTTGCTACTTGTTCTGGAATTATCAATTTAAACTCATTTCTTAAGCTATAGAAGATTGGTAAATATAATAGCTTAGTATTTTTATTTCTATTTATTTTTGAATATTGCTATATTAAATTTATTTTTTCTTTCAAGGGAAACGTTCCAACATCATTTTTTTATTATTCTATTGCTTTTGACACACTTTTAACCGATTTAAAGTTTGCTCTGCCTCAAATTTCAAATTTCTATCTTTTGAAGCTAAGAAAGGATATACTCGATCTTGAAAACTTTCCAAACCAGCTTTCCCAATAATGTACAAAGCAAAAATAATATCCTGATTTACCTTTGAATTTAGTTTTTTGCTTAAAAAATATTTTAAACTATCCGTGTTAAAACGAAGAATTCTTTCCTCAAGTTCATCTTGTAATTTAGCCTCCTTGAATAAAAAGAAATAACTTGTTATTCGTTTTGTAGAAAATTCACGTGTTTCAATTTGATCTAAAAAATACTTCTTAGCAAATAATGGAATAGAATTGTCAAGTAAAACCACAAGTATTGTATCTTCGTTAAGAAAACGGATTTTTTCGGAAATATATTTTTGATATGTTCGGGATAATTTTGTCGAGAAAAGTTTCGTTAAATAGTCACGATTTTCTATATAGATATTTCGATCAGAAAGGATAAACGAATACGCCATATCAGTTGATTGAAAAATGCTATCCCGAAAACTCTTAATATCGTTTTTATCCAATAAATAAAAATCCGTTGAAGTTAATCCTTTTAATTTAATTTCTTTATCATTTTCGGTTGACGGTCTTGTAATTCGCCTCTCCTCATCTATTTTTGTTTTTAAAGAATCCAAGAAGCTTTCTATATGAGAATCAAATATTGAGTCATAATAAATTGTTTCTTTTTCAAAACGATCATAGAATGAAGCAATCTTACGTATATCATCTTGATAATATTTTGTGTAGTTAGAATCATTCAGTATATAGCGAAATGATTCGTAACCAAATTCTTTATAACGATAGTTAAATTGATTTAATAATTTGGAGACTGCATAGTTTTGGCTTTCTCTTTTTTTTGATTCTAAAAATTTAAAAAGCTCGGGATAATAAAAATCCGATTTTTGAATACGCTTTTCCGCATCTAATAAATCCAACAACGTTTTAACAAAATCACGTGGCTTAATTTTAAAACGAACATAAATTTGTTGCAAACTAAACGATTCTTTTAACGAATCATTCAAGAATAGACTTGATATATCGGAAAAAGAATATGCTTTTTTCTTGTGTAATTCAACCGCCAACTTGTTTCGATATAGACGGATTCTCCACGTATCAGGAAAAACAAGTAAATTCCTTTCGAGTTTAGAATAATTTTGTTGATTAAAATCTCTAATTATATCGCGTTCATCTAAACTACATGAAGAAAGGAGGAATAGGATTCTTGTATAGAAAAAAAGTTGTTTAAAATCCATCCCGTCACGCCCCAAATTCGATAATTTTTATAGTAGAAATCATACATCGTCCAATTCTTATTATGGTACAAAATATTATGAAACTTTTGATTTTTTTCATTCATTAAATATTTTACAGGGGCAAAAAATAATAATTCATGCTCAGCTGATAGCACGTAGTGTGGACGCTTACTTAAATAAAAAACATGTGGCGAAATAAGATAATTTGACTTGGAGGCAAAGTCATCTGAACGGCCTATAAAATTTTTTTTATTCAATAATATTTGTGTTTCTTCTATTGTCTCACGAATTGCCGTATCAAGAATTAACTGGTCACAATTTTCTACACGACCACCAGGAAAAGCAATCTCTCCCGCATGTTCACGCAATTTTTTGCTACGCCGTACAAACAAAATTTCAAAACTATCAGCACACCGAACCAAGATAATACTAACACCAGCCCGCGTCTTAGAACTCTTTATACGTTTGTACTGATACTTTTTAATGCTATCTATAAAATCGGAATGAAAACTCATACGTGTACTTCATTCTATAAGACTTTAAGTTCCTCTGAAGCTCTCATAGCAAGGTAAAAACGTCCTATTTCAACACTAAATAACTCACCAATACTATTTTCATCTCAAATAATCCTTCCATCGTTCCCCACTCTGTATCCAAAAGGCATCAACTAATATATTCAAAAGACTCCTTCGAAACTAATTTGGGATTCTTCCCGACTACCCCAACTCCTCTTATGCTCCGCTGAATTCCTTCAGAGTTTATTATAAACCATTGCCGATTTAAGAGTTGAACATCTTCATTACGCAAGTTTAAAATATTTAGTCGGTAAGCAAAGAAAAAGCGTTCTTCAGACGGATTTGATTCTTTTTCAATATATTGGGCAACTGCAGTTACACGAATATTATTTGTTATTTTTTCTGAAGCATACAACATTACTATTCCGCCTTATTTGGATATAAGTTAAGAAAATTTTTTTAAAAGAGTAAATAGTTCCTTTGTTAATCTTCGCTCACAAGACATTACGAATTTAAAAAACTTTTTAGCATAAGCTTGCCAAAAAGGTGAAAGAAATTGATATTCCAGTCATGTCAAAAAATATTAAAATTCTTTTTGTTTGTTTAGGCAATATTTGCCGTTCTCCACTTGCCGAAGGTATTATGAAGAAACTCTCGGATATACATCAATTACATCTTTTTGTCGATTCCGCAGGAACTGCAAATTATCATGTAGGAGAAAGCCCTGATACACGTTCAGTTGCAATCGCAAAAAAAAATAAAATTGATATCAGCCAACAAAGATCACGTCAATTTACCATCAAAGATTTTGATCACTTTAATTTTATCTTTGCAATGGATAATTCAAATTATCAGAATATTTGCTCATTAAATGCGAATATGAGACCTCAACAGCTTTTTCACCTTAGAAAATTTGATTTACACTCAAATTCCCTTGATATTCCTGATCCTTATTACGGTAAAATGAAAGACTTCATCAATTGCTTTAACATGATCTATCGTTCTTGCGAAGCTTTTCTGGTTTCAAAAAAATTCATTTGAAAGACATAATACTTGAATGCAAAATAATGCTCACCTACATTCTAAAATAATAAAATTTAGATGATGAATTTACCCAACTCATTAACGATTCTACGAATTATATTAACCCCATTTTTTATTATTCTCTTTTTGAATGAAGATTTCAATATTCAAATTTGGGGCATTGGCGTTTTTGCTTTTGCGTCTTTCACTGATTGGTTTGACGGATACTATGCACGTAAAACCAGTACGATTACACGCTTTGGACAATTTATGGATCCGCTCGCAGATAAAATTCTGAATCTTTCGGCGAGTTATATTATGATGCGGCTTGGCTATGTTTTTGAATGGGTATTATTCTGTATTATCTTACGCGATGTATTTGTAACATTATTGCGCTTATACGCCCTAAAAAATAACCAGGCCGTTATCACCTCTCGGCTGGCTCAATGGAAAACATTTATACACATGACACTGTTAATAAGTACTTTTATTTTATTCTTACTTGATAACCTATTGCAAATACAGCTTTTAGAGCTAACAGCATCCTATTATAGCACTCTGGGTGTTGCATGGTTTATTACCGCCATTTTGTCCATATACACAATGGTTGATTACATCGTAGAAAATCGAAATCATATTATTCAATTATGGCGCTCATTTTTATCTCTACTAAAGTTAATTTAATGAATTCACATCGAGCAAAAAAATACTTCGGACAAAATTTTCTTATCGATCAAAATATTCAACGTAAAATTGTTTCCCTTTTGAATTCTCACACAATAGATCATATTATTGAAATAGGTCCTGGATTTGGTGCCCTTACAAAACACCTTTTACTACGCCCAGAAAAATTAAGCATAATTGAAATTGATAACAATATTATTGATTACTGGAAAAATGAAATCATTCAGCCTGATTTAATATTACATCAAGATATATTAAAGACGAAATTCGAAACGTTTTTAAAACCTGATGAAGTAAATTTTGTTATTGGGAATATTCCATATAACATTACTTCACCTATTCTATTCCATTTATTAGAAAACCGATCACTAATAAAAACATCCATTCTTATGCTACAAAAAGAAGTAGCAAAGCGTTTAACAGCTAGTCCGAATTCAAAAGATTATGGGATAACTAGCGTGATTTTTCAGCTTCTTGCTGAAATAAAGTACGAGTTCACTGTTAAAAATACGGCCTTTAAACCATCACCTAACGTTAACTCAGCTGTTCTATCATTTCGTTTTTTAGAGAATCCAAAATATGATTGTATAAATTTTGAATTCTTTCGACAACTTGTCCGAAAAGCATTTAATCAGCGTAGAAAAATGCTACGTGTTTCAATTAAGTCCCTTATCAAGAAAAAACTAACAAAAATTGATTTAACACGGAGACCCGAATCACTTCGCATTGAGGAATTTGTGCAATTAGCAAATGAACTCTATTCTTAACTTTTTGCAACTTTTAATCGAATTGTTGTGTAAATTAAAAAAAAACTCAGGTTAATATGAAAAAAACAAAAGCAATTAACTTAGCTAGTCGGGTCTATTTATTTGAGACAGACGCCTTCGATACTTTTACGGTCTATTATGATATGATAAAAAATCATTTTCGAAGGTATGAAAATTCGGAGAAAAAAGTCGAAGATATGGAATTTCTCATTGCGGATATCTTTGACACTTATCGAAAATCTGATACAGGTACAATTAAAAATGAACATGTTAAACAACTTATTAAAAAATTAGGATATTCCGACAAGTGGGATCGAGAATATGACAATGATAAAAAAACAAGCTCCACTAGAGATACGAAACGTTTCAGTCTAGACCAAGAAAATAAAATGATAGCTGGTGTTTGTGGTGGTATTTCTGTTTATTTTAAAATTGATTTATCCTTGGTCCGTGTATTTACCTGTATTTTTACACTATTTTTCCCTCCACTCTTTATCCTATACCTCGTATTTTGGATCGCCTTTTATAGTCGCGCACAACCCAAAAGTCAGTACAGTGCCTATCAAAAGGAAATGTCGTTTTCAACTGGATTAAAGCAGTTCGGAAACGGAACTAAGATTTTTTTTGGAAAATTTGCTGGTATAATTTTATTATCTTTTTCTCTCCTCGTTATTGTTTCTATCATCGCCGGGTCGATTTTTTTTGCTAATATCATATCCGTTGACTTGTTTGATCTAACCATCTTAAGCAATAAAACACAAAACCTTTATATTATTGCCCTTTTCATTAGCCTTATTTTCCCTTTTTTATTTACTGCACTTCTTGGAGTCCGTCTTTTAACAGAGCGTGGTTTTCCGCGCTACATGTGGATATCTATGTTTTCTGCTTGGGTTGGTAGCATTATATTTTTATCTGTAAACACCACTCGCTTAGTTGATGAGTTTGATTGCGAATCTTCAATTACAAAACGTTTTACTTTGTCTAAAAGGAATTCAAGAAGAATTGTTATTCGTAGCAATTACCCAAAATTTTCAAGCAAAAAGATTATACTTTTTCAACCTTCTGTAAATTTAATTAGCTCAAATCGCCATGATTCTGTTATGATAAAAGTACATTATTTAGCACATGGTAAGGATCCAATATCATCGGAAAGAAATGCTCAAGCGATTAAATTTCACCCACTTATACAAGGAAATCGCATTACAATCACGAATCAATTTGATCTATCTAAAGGAGCTTTTTTTCGAAATCAGCAAGTACGTCTAGACGTCTATATACCAAATGGGACCGATGTAAAAGTCAAAAATTTTAATCGAAAATATATAACTCTGGAAAATCGTTCCTTTAGAAATACGAGTAAATACCGCAAATATCACATAAAAAGATTGCCAAAATTTTCGAAAGAATTATCACTACATGTAAGTAATGATGGTTTTGTAATTAATTCTCAATAGCTGTATATTTAATTTTTTTTGATCATGAAAATTATATGTTAAATCGTTCATCATTTTTTTTTAAGCAAAATACTGCAATACCTATTTTACTCATAGGAAAAGCGGGAAAAACAATTGTTAAAACCCTTCTAAAAAGTATTTTTAAAGATACTTTTATATTTTTCAAGCTGGATTCACATTTAAGCAATATTGAGCAAATACTTTATTTAAGAAATAAAGCCCAAAAATTGAATAGGCCCTATCTTGTTGATATTGAAATAGAAAAATTTCATAGAACAAATAAAATTTTAGAACATGTTGAATTTCAAGTAGTCATCGTAACCAATATCGGAAATACACACCTTGCTTACAAAAAAGAACGCCATGGATTAGCTTTTCGGATCGAAAATCTTTTGGAAAACCTTCCAAAAAATTGTGTCGTAATTTTAAATAAAGATGACGACTTTGTTTCTGACTTCGTTTATAAACTTAAAACTCAACAAGTTATAAAATATGGCTTTAACACAAATTCAGATTTCTATGCAAGCAAAATTGAGCAAAAAGGACAGCATGGTCTTTTTTTTCTATTAAATAACCGCCTTCATTTTTCGGCAAGAATTTTTCAGTTTTATCATGTTTATAATATTTTAATTGCAATCGTCGTCGCACGTTTACTTGATATTAAATTTGAAGAAATAGCGAACCGTATTTCAGGGGATTATGTGTTACCAAGTGGTCGGTGTAATTTACTTACCATTCATAGTTTTAAATTACTAAATGATACTTCTAGCCACAGTTTTCAATCAATTACAAGTGCTGCCCAAACGCTTGTTACATTCAAGAACTATTCAAATAAAATGATAATGGTAATTGGTGATTTACCGGGAAACAGAGAAAAATTAAAGCAACTTCATATAAATTTAGGTCATTTCTTATCGTCCTTACCTATTGATATCATTCTAACTTTTGGTGAATATTCCCAGTATATTCACGAAGGAATTAACCTTGTTCCAAACAATAGTCGGATACAAATTCATTCAGAATCAATTTATGAGCTCGTGATGAATTTGCAACTTTTTATCGAAAAAAATGATACTATCTTATTAAAGGCTAAGTATGATTCAGGCATAACGATTTTTATTGATATTTTGAAATATATTGTCGAAAGTGACAAATAGTTCAATAATTTTAGTTGACATAGCGATTTTACAAACTAATTTATAGGCGCTATTTTATAAACTAATAAAAGAGGAAGTAATGACACAAAACACCGATTTAAATCCGTTTGAAATGGTCAATAAATACGTAATCGCAGCATGTAAAAAATTAGGTTACGATAATTCCCGTTCGGATTTACTTAAAGAACCATATCGAGAAATTTCAGTTCAATTACCACTAAAAAAAGATGATGGGACGCTTGAAGTATTTAAAGGTTATCGCGTTCAACACAATGGCAGTAGGGGACCTTACAAAGGTGGTATTCGCTTTCATCCAGCTGTGGATATTAACGAAGTACGAGCTTTAGCTTCTCTCATGACATGGAAAACATCACTTATTGATATACCATTTGGTGGGGCAAAAGGTGGTATTCAAGTTGAACCTGATAAATTGAGCCAACGAGAATTACAACGCTTGTCTAGAATATTTATTAATAAAATTGATTTAGTTATTGGACCAAAACGTGATATTCCCGCTCCAGATGTTAATACGAACCCACAAATTATGGGATGGTTTATGGACGAATACGGAAAAAGACATGGACATACACCATCAATTGTTACTGGTAAACCTTTGGAACTCGGAGGTTCGCTTGGTCGGAATGAAGCTACAGGCCGTGGTGCAATTTTTACAGTTGTCGAAGCTTGTAAAAAACTTAATATTGACATTGCCAAGACAACAACAGTTATTCAAGGTTTTGGAAATGTTGGCTCCTTCGCAGCAAAATTTATTCATGAATTAGGTTCCAAAGTCCTGTGCGTGTCAGATGTAAAAGGAGGAATTTATAATCCGAATGGATTGGATATTGAAAAATTATTTGAGCACGTCAAGAAAACTGGATTTGTTACTAACTTTCCTGATTCTACAGCGATTTCGAATAGTGATTTATTTGAATTAGATTGTGATATTCTTATTCCAGCGGCATTGGGTGATGTTATAACAAAAAGTAATGCTCATAAAATTAAAGCAAAGTTAATCGCAGAGGCAGCAAACGGACCAACCACTCCTTCCGCTGATAAAATTTTGGAAGATAAAAACGTTATGATTATACCTGATATATTATGTAATGCAGGTGGTGTAATGGTTTCCTACTTCGAGTGGGTTCAAAATTTAATTCATTTTAAATGGACCGAAGACGAGGTAAACGAAAAACTCAGCAAACGGATGATTAGTACATTTTCTGATGTCTATACCGTTTCTAAAGAACACAACTGCTCTCTAAGACTTGCCTCATTTATCTTGGCAGTTAAACGTGTAAACGATTCACTTATGATGCGTGGGGTGTTTAGTAATTGAGTAAATTGAAATAAGAGATGGATTGATTAAATTCTGCTGATTAAACTATGGGTGTGTGATATCTTTCCACACCCACCATTTGAGAAGATTTGGGTCGTGTTTATCAGTTTCAGCATAATAAACGAGATACCGAAATACGTATAAAACACAACGATCAAGTCGTATTGATTTAATTTGACACAATTGCTCGTACAAATCATCTGGATTTTTTCCTTTTAACTCCTCAACAGAACGAAAACCTAAGTTCCATAAATCTTCAGCTGTCTTAATACCCACAGTTGGAATTCGCTGAAAATTTTTTAATATTTCTTTATCCATTTTCAATATTACACTAAGCTACCACCACAACTGGAACCTGCCCCAGCTGTACAAGCGTAGCAATGATTTCCTAGTACAATCCTTCGCTCCATTAATTCGTTAGTATTCCAATTTTTTATATGTTTTGATGATTCTGTATCTATAGGAAGTTCTAACATCTGATTAAAATCACAGTCGTATAGCTGACCATCCCACCCAATAGAAAGTGTCTTTCGGCACATTACATTTTTAGCTACTTCGGGATTAAAACTATCCATTAATAACTCCATGTACTCTTCATAATTATCTGTGTCGATAAGATATTCTAAATAACGCGAAATCGGTATGTTCGTAATACAAAAAAGTCGATTAAATTCAATATCGAAATTCCTTTTGAGCTCTGAACGATACTCTTTTTCCAATGAATTTTGTTCTGGTGGGAGATAGGCTCCAACCGGATTATACACCAGATTAAGAATCAGACCGGAATCTTTTTTACCATATCCAAGTTCATTTAATCGCCGAAGCATCTTAATTGATTTTCGAAATACGCCAGTACCGCGTTGAATATCTGTTAAATGCTCTTTGTAATAGGGTAAGGATGATACAATTTCTATCTGATGTTCTGCAAAAAATTGTGGTGTAGCCTTGTGTTTATTTGTCTCTAAAATCGTTAAATTGGATCGCACCAAAATTTTAACATTAAATTTTGATATTTCATTAATAAAATAAAAAAAATTTGGATTCATCTCGGGTGCGCCACCAGTTAGATCAACTATTTGAATCGCTTCTTTTTTAATTACCTCTAAGATTAAATCCATCGTGTGGCGCGACATAATTTCTTTTCGATTTGGGTGTGCATCTACATGACAATGTTTGCAAATTTGGTTGCACATTTTTCCTAAATTAATTTGAATATTATTAATGTTTATTGACATCAATGGAAATGAGCGAATTGTTTTTAGCTTATTTTTAAAACTTTCAATTAGATATCCATTGTACTCCCGCAATATATCCAGTTGCCTACCGATACTTTGGTGATTATTCTTTAGTGATATTTCTGCCATTCAGACCATCATCTTTTTATCAGCAATGTTTTTCATTTGGACGCCTTGGACAAGCGACGAGCCTCCACGTATCGCTGCTGCAACATGATTTGCTTCCGAAAGCTCTTCTTTTGAGAAACCTAATTTTATACATTCATTTGTGTATGCATCCACACAGTACGGGCACTGTACGGCTAAGGCGACCGACAAAGCCATAATCGACTTTTCCTTTTTACTCAATGCTCCATCTTCAAAAACTGAAGCATACCAGTTGAAAAAATTATTCCCAATCTCAGGTGTGTTATCTGAAACGTTTCCAAATTTTTTTAAATCTTCAGAAATATAGTACGGTGTTTTTTTCTCATTCTTCATAATTAGCTCCTAAAATAACTTGTCTCCCCTGAAAAGATACTGCCATGAAAGTGAATGTTGTTGTTTTATTTTTTCCTTCAGCTTTTTTTCTTTAATGCTTATTCCATTTTTTCCCAAATTAGTCTTTAAAAATAACTCTTCATCAGATGCTATCCGCGAAAAAGAGATTTTATATGAATGGCTATTGTACATAAATGCTGACTCCCCAAAGCTAAAATAATCTGTTCCTTTTGGTGCTATATATTCTAAAATGCTTGGAAATATATCGTGATGACTATGTACAAGCGAATCTGAAAAATTTGCTTGCACATTTTTCCCATAGATGATGAACGGAACATAACTTTTTTCTTCTTCCGATGGAACAGAATTTAAAAATCGTCGCCCGTAATGGTCACCAGTAATAAAAAAGATTGATTTTGGAAGAATTTTTTCAATCTCTCGAATAAATGATACCAATCGATCTACTGAATACCATAAATGCCCCATTTCTATTATGCTCATTGTATCATCTACTTTATCCTTCATGGCATCAGGAATTTCCTTTAGTAAAAAACCTTTTTTATAAATAGCAATATTATATGGTGGGTGATAAGATGTTGTAAGAATAACATTAAATGATTTTTTATAATCACCTACTTTTTTAAGAACAAAATTAAACAGAGTCTCATCTTGTACTCCCCAAATTCCATCCGAATTTAAATTCTCCATAGATGGTGAAGCATAAATATCTTCAAAACCCTGTTTCTCCATAAAAGTCCCTATATTCTGCCAAGTTAAAAAACCACCATAGAAAAAACGGCTTCGATACGAGAGTTTTTTTAAAATAGGAGTTAAAGATGTATTAAACGGCTTATTTACGATCCGACTGATATTAATTCCAACGTATGGAACACCCGTAATAAGTGATGCAAAACTGTTCATTGTAGAACGGGCGGCAGACAAGGTTCGAGGAAAAAATACACCTTTTTTTGAAATATCTTTTAAACGATCCACTAAATGTAGATCCGCATACGATTTTTTAAAAGGCCATGAGTCCAAACTTTCCATTACGATTAGAAAAACATGGTCATATTCATCATAGAATCGCCCCTTTGTTTTCTTCTTCAAATACGCACTCAAGTGTTTATAATTCGAATCACTCTCAAAAAAAAATTGCGCAACATCACGAATGTTTTCGTTCCTTTTTAAAAATGGGTTTTTCGTTGAATTTAAATTATTAATGCGCTTAAAATCCTGAATTGCATATTTTAACTGTATAAATGGGTTCATAACCGTTTTATTTAAAAATATATCTGTACTTATTCCTGCCCACTTCCGCATAACGGGACGTTTGCGAAAGGAACCCCTTAACGCTCCAATAAAACAAGCAAGAATCAAAATCGAGACGATAACCTGATATATTGGTTTTTCAACTTTCTCTATATGTATCGTAAAGGAAAGATTACTCCATTTCCAATATAGGAAAAGAAGTGATGCAATTAGAAAAAGAATAATCAATGAACACAATATTAAATGGTATTCTTCTATAGCCGTTTGAAAAACGGCCTTCTGATCATCGTATAAAATCATAAATAAGAAATGATTAAATTGATTATCGTATTCTCTGAAATATTCAATACTTACAACAAAAATAAAACTACAAATAATGATATAAATTATCGCAAAAATATATCGAATAATATTTTGAATACGCTTAAATTTCAGAATTGAGAAAATAATTGTTGAGAAAACTGAAATTAAGACAAAATATGCCGCTACAGATATGTCGAATCGGCTTCCATGGAGAAAAACAGAATAATAATCAAATAAATCTGCACTATCACTGATTTTGGAAGAAAAACTGACAATTAAAACAATTCGAAATAACATTAAATAGAAGAATAAAAAAGACAGTAGTAGTAAATCCCTTCTAAAATGTTCGGAAAATAATTTCCAACGCATATTTATCCTTCAAGTATTGATAAATTTTGGGTAATGGTTCATATTCCTTAAAAATACGCAAAAGTATAGGAAAAATGAATCGTAATTGAAATTCATTTTGTATCGTTTCCAAAAAATTTCAAATACTTAAATTAATCTGAGTTCGGGATAAGTATTTAAAATATAGATGCTTATAACTTGCTATATTTTTATATCTAAATACTAATAAAAACAAATGGATTAACAAAAATATTTTGTAATGTCGATGATTTTTGTATTTATTTTTAGGAATATTCCAAAAGGAAAAAGCTAAGCATGTCATATAGTAAAATTATGACAATATTAATTGCATTTCAGTAGTATTATCGACTTTCTTTAATAATCTAATGAATAGACTTATAGCTGACTTATGCAAGCTAAAAACCAGAATTAATATTGAATTCTTAAAATCAATCAACTTTGTTAAGGTATTAACTTATCCCAAATTCAGGTTATATATGGTTTATTTTTATAATATTTACGGGACAGGCATCAGCGGCTTTTACGTTTTCTTCTAATTCTTCATCACCAACACGAATGGAATAAAATCCCTTCTTCCCTTTTGCTCCTAATAAAACAGACTTCCCATCTTTTCTCGACATGCGCCAACGCATTTCGGCCAGTTCAACACAATAATTGCAACCGATACATTTTTCACGTTGATGGTTTATAACTATCATAAATTAAGTATGACTATTTTGTAATTTAGATAATTAAAAATCAACTTTTCTCTGATAAAAATGCTTCAAGTTCATCTCGTTTATTTGAATAATTACTCCAAAGAGCTTCTTTGTTATATTCTCCTTCGGCTTCCTTATAACGATGTGAAATTTCAGATTTTTTATCATCCGTTAGGCTTTCTTCTGCCATTGGGTAAAGTATATTGTCTTCTTTAAAAATATGGCTTTCTAAAAGCTCTTTAAAGCGAACAACGCTTTTTTTAAAATCCTTAATGCTTTTTTTTTCGATTGCATCACGTATATTTTTACAAATTGCACGACCTTCTTCATGCTCGTGCAACATTACAGGGATCGGGTTGCAATGATGAAGAATATTTGGTTTTACAAGCTCATCGAATAATATTTTTTCTTCTTTCGCATGATGAAATTTATCAGCAAAATTTTGTATAAAATCCGTAAAATAGGTTCCATACTTTAGCATCGCATTTACATCATTATTTGAACTTATCATCTTTGCAAAATCAACCATTAACAAATTAAATTTTAATATAAACCGATGCTCTTGCATTAATTCATCTGAAATTGTCATAACTTTATTACTCGCTGAATTAAAATATTATTCTCCAAATGGATATGCTTATGAATATCATCTTCTAACTCAGATAAATATTGAAAAGAAACACGATACGTATTGCATGCATCAGCAGGAGGATGATAGTTATCTGATAAATCATTTATCTTTTTTAATAAATCGCCTATAACTTTGTGCTCCTCATCAATTTTTGAAAAAAGCACTCTCTCCTTCGCTGTTGCTTCATACCCCGCTTCCATTTTTTTAATAAGTGGGAATAATACGTTTTCCTCTTCATCCAAATGTGAAAGAAGATCATCTTTCACGCGTAAAAATAAATCATGAATTTCAATTAAGCTTTTTCTATTCCCACCGTGTACTCTTGCCACCTTTAATGTGTATTGTTCAATTGCAGGAAGCATTTCGCGTAAGTAATTGTGGTGATTATTAATAATGTATTCAATCAAAAAATTACTATCCCAATTTTTAAAATTCTCTGATGATTTCCGCTCTTCGTTTGTATTTTTTAATGCATTCATCAATTCATTTAAGTCAACATCTTTTTTTTCGCAAGCAGTCTCAATGGTAATATTCCCATTGCAACAAAAGTCAATACCAAACTTTTTAAATATGGTTGATGTTCTAAAATTTTCTGTAACTGCATCAGAAACTTTATCTTGAATATTCATAAATATTTTACCTTGTTTTCATTTAATAGTAATAACATAAGAATATTGCCTTGTAATTTAAATTAAAAATTTAAAAAACAACAAAAATTAATTTTAGTTAATCATTATCAATACTTGTTCTAATACCTTGATAAATATTTTAATTCTTCATATCATTTCTCTCTAAAATTGCTAAGTTAATTATCAATATGTAGATCTTTTTATTATGAGAAAACTTTTATGCACACAGATAGTAGATACAACCAGAGAGGTGTATCAGCTTCCAAAGAAGATGTTCACCAAGCAATAAAGGATTTGGATTCTGGTTTGTATCCAAATGCCTTTTGTAAAATTATTCCTGATTATTTAAACCAAGATGAATCTTCGTGTATTGTGATGCACGCAGATGGAGCGGGTACAAAATCTTCCTTGGCTTATATGTATTGGAAAGAAACGGGTGATCTTTCCGTTTGGAAAGGTATTGCTCAAGATGCAATTGTAATGAATCTTGATGATTTACTCTGTGTAGGAATTACAAATAACATCCTGCTTTCATCAACAATTGGGCGCAATAAATCCAACATCCCAGGCGATGTCATTAAAGCAATTATTCACGGCACGGAAGAAGTAGTAGAAACTTTAAATGAGCATGGCATCACTATTCGAACCACAGGTGGTGAAACAGCGGATATAGGTGATTTAGTACGTACTATTATCGTTGATTCTACCGTTACAGCTCGATCGAAACGAACAAAAATTATTGACAACAGTAAAATTAAGGCTAACGATGTTATTATCGGATTTTCCTCAGATGGCCAAGCA
Organism: Lepetodrilus ovalis; assembly: GCA_032361185.1. Classification (NCBI taxonomy): domain Eukaryota; kingdom Metazoa; phylum Mollusca; class Gastropoda; order Lepetellida; family Lepetodrilidae; genus Lepetodrilus; species Lepetodrilus ovalis. The sequence goes on along the minus strand of JAUTBQ010149278.1, from coordinate 12,378 downwards.
AGTTATGAAACAGAATACAACTCAGGAATTGGTTCAAATGGTTTAACATCCGCCCGCCACGACATGCTTTCCCATGAGTATTCGTCCAAATACCCAGAAGCATTCGATCCGCGTGTACCCAAACATCTAATTTTCTCCGGTTCCTACAAGCTAACAGATCGGGTTGCTTCGTTACCACTAGATATCGGAAAAGCAATACTTTCACCAACGCGGACTTATGCACCCCTTATAAAAAAAGTATTAAGCGAACATCACGACGACATTCATGGAATTATACATTGCAGCGGTGGTGCACAAATAAAATGTCTAAATTTTATTAAAAATTTTGGCGTTGTTAAGAATAAGCTATTTGATGTTCCACCACTTTTTAAACTTATTCAAGAAGAGTCAAAATGCGATTGGAAAGAGATGTACAAAGTTTTTAACATGGGACATCGTATGGAATTATACCTTCCAGAAAAAATAGCAAATTCCGTTATAGATATTGCAGATTCATTTCATATCAAGGCAAAAGTGATTGGTTACATCAATGAAGCATCTGAGGGCTTATTAATTGAGAGCAAACTTGGCTGTTTCAAATATTCGAAGAAAAATTTCTAAATATCTCATTGCAATTTTTGAAACAAATCAGATGTAAAAGCGATTGACAGCTGGAATTTAAAAGTTTAATTTCGTGGAAATGCCTGCGTGGTGAAATTGGTAGACACGCTAGACTTAGGATCTAGTGCCGCAAGGTGTGTAGGTTCGACTCCTATCGCAGGTATTTATTTAGTCTCCGAAACAATTCCTTATTCTTTGATACCAACTTCTTCTGCTTCTTTGAATATTTTTTACCTGTTTTATACTCTTAAAAATCTGTATGTTTCGTTATGTTATTCGCATTATTATTTTTTCAAAGCGTTATATTTTCGTTTCCCATTGAACAAATTGAATCATTAGAAAACATCTTTCAAATTTCTAAATTTTCTCAATCAGAAATTATTTTGGTCGAATTTGAAACTGGGCAAATCACAAAAATTAATTTAAAAGAGAAAAAATACACGATTTATTCAAACCAAAGTCAGGACTATCAATCTGTGGCTGCATTTTATTGCGATATTGATATGAATTCTTATATTTATTATAATTTTTCAAGAGAAATTACGAAAATCAATCAAAATTTTGAAGAATTATATTCCATTCCATTGCTAGAAAATATAACTAGCATTTCATCAATAATTACAAAACAAAATCGTCTCATTCTTTTCGATACTTCAGAAAACCAGTTTATTATCTATGATTTACCGCTCAACAGAGTTATTCACGACAAAAAAACAGATCATAATATTACACTAAATATCGAATCCCCTAGTCGGCTCGTTCAAACTGAAAAATATCTTCTTCTTTTAGATAGAAATTCAATACATTTTTTTGATTTCTTTGCCCACTATATTTTCTCAAAAAATTTTGGAATAAACTTTGAAGACTCAAAACTTTCTTCCATTAAACAATTTGCAAAAAAAGATGATATCCAGTGGGTTTTATTTAATAATCATTATTTGTATCGAAATAATAAAATTATAAGTAAAAATATTATCGACTTTATTGTGTACAACAATTTTATCCTTGCGCTAGATACCCATTTTGATTTCATACGAATAAATTTATGATCTTTTCAAAATTTTCATTCTACGCCTATTTCACAGCATTTTTTTGCCTTGCACAAAGTCAATATAGTCAGATCATCGAAAAACAATACCGACTTGATTCTCTTCAAACAAAAATCATACAAATAGACGAAAAAAAGGTTATCGTATCTTCTAGCATTCAACTCTTTACTGATTCTATACAGCTTTTAATAAATAAAGATTTCCAGTTTAATTCCTATCGGAAACAAATACAATTATTTCAAAAACCAAAACATGGCTTATATCTTCGATTAAAATACAAACGCCTTACTTTGTCGTCATACAAGCAGAAACATAGTCTTCCGAATATTATTCCATTCGAGTTCTTTCGCTCAAAGGATGATTCCATTAAAACAACATTCATCTTTTCAAAATCGAACCCGCAAACTGATTACTTCAGTAAAATTTCAAAAAGTGGAAGTATTTATCGTGGATTCAAAATCGGGACTTCCAATAATTTAAACTTAGAATCAGGAATGAACATCAGTTTGAACGGACAAATTAGCAAAAAATTTCACATCCAAGCGACTTTAACTGATGAATCCATTCCAATTCAGCCAGAAGGCACGAGCCAACGCCTTTCTGATGTTGATAAAATTTATATCCATCTTAAATCACCTTTCGGTACAGCATTAATTGGGGATTTCAATGTCAATATGAAAGGAAATAATCTTTTTAATTATCAACGGCGTCTAAAAGGACTGAATCTTAACTATCATTCTAAATCATTTAAAGTTGAAGGTATTATTTCATCTTCGCGTGCAATTTTTAAGACAAATAAATTTTTGACAAAAGAAGGTTTACAAGGTCCATATAAGTTAAAAGGTGAAAATAACAGTAACGATATTGTCATTATTGCGGGCTCCGAGAAAATTTATTTGGACGGTATAAAAATGAAACGCGGTAGTAGAAATGACTACATTATCGAGTATTCTAATGGAAGCATTTATTTTACAAGCAAGCAACTTATTCACGCTAATCAGCGTGTTGAAATCGATTTTGAGTATGTCGGTGCCCAACAAAGATTTGGACGAAATATAAGCTTAACGGAAATTAATTTTAGAAAGCCATCCTTCAGATTGAGAAGCCGTTTTATGCAAGAAAGTGATGACACAGACTCCCCGCTTAGTGGCTCTACCGAGTTTTCTAGAGCACAAATAAAACTTATTGAAAATGCAGGTAATGATATATCAAAAGCAACTCAAAGCGGAATTAAATTAGCAAAAAATAATGATGGATATTACAAGAAAATCTATAACACGACTATTTTAGATAGCATTCTTGTATATGACAGTGCAAAAAAAAGCCCGTATTATGTAACCTTTTCATCTGTCCCCATGGGGATAGGAGCATATAAACGAATTTCGCGTTTTCAAAATGAATACGAATATGTTGGTATCGGAAATGGTGACTACAATCCTATTATTTTTCTAAGTTTAGCTTCAAAGAAGCAACTACTTATAACACAATTAATTTATAATTATAAGGGAGAAAATTCATTTGAATTAAGCCATGCTCTATCCAATTTTGATGCCAATAAATTATCTTTCATTGATGATAAAAAAACTACGGGGCACTACTTAAAATTCAAGCAAAAACATTATGAAAAGAAACTGTTCTTCTTAAATAATTTTTCTTTTGAGCAGGATTTCGAAATTTATGAAAAAAACTTTAAGACCTTGAATAAATTTTATCGACCAGATTTTCTTACTCGGTGGGGAATTCTTCCTTTAGTACGCCAAAATTCTAGAATACGCTACCAAAATAATATTAGTTTTTCAATTTCAGATAATGATGATAGTCGAATTGGAATAGCTTTCATCAATGAGCGAAAAAATGCAAATGCATTTCGTATAAAATTTGCAGAAAATATTAAATTCAAAAATAACATCCCGGATCTTAATTTCCGTACTTTCCTACGCCATACGGAACAAAATGCTCTGTCTGAGACAAATCAACGAAGTGAAATATCTGGACAACTTGGTAAAAAGTATCATAAAATTTTGTATCAACTGAGCTATAAACACAAGCGATATAAACGCAAGAACAACGTATTTGATAAGAGATTTTTGAATCATAAAGGCACCGTAAAATTTCAGTATTTCTTCAAAAAGAATCATTCAATATCCTTTAAATATTCTGCCGAAAAAAATACGGTCTATGATTCTTTGAGTAAAGATTATCGCAACTTTGAAAATACGAGTGGACAAATTATTAAGTATATTTTTCACGCAAAATCATTTCAAAATAAAACACTCCTTTCGTTACAAACACGAAAAATAGATCCATTCTTCTCACATTTAGTTCCTACTGAAAAATATCGTTTTTTTGATTTGGCTTTTCAAGATACTAGCTATAATAGCCAAAATTCTTATCTTATTGAAAGTGAAAGTCAGTACAAAGTAAATTCATTTAAGATTCGACTTAATTACCAAGCTCGTAGTGAACTTGCACCCTTCAAGGATGTTATTTATCACAAAGTAACACAGGGTTTGGGCCAATTTCGTTTAGACAAAACACTTAATCAGTATGTACAAGATAATATTCGTGGCGATTATCTTCGCTTTATTATTCCAAACGGACGATTTGAACCAATTAGTAAGGTGAGGGTTGAATTAAATTCATACTTTTCTCCTCGAAAACTAAGGAGTCGTTCATTTTTGTATAAAATCTTATCACCTTTTGAGTTTAAATCACGATTTTTTTTATTTGATAAAACACGCAATCCTAATACACCGGATATTTACTTACTACGACCATCCGCTTTGCTCGGAGATCAAAGCTTAGACGGGAGATTAGAATTTTATCAGAACATTTATATTAACCGGAGTAATTTGAAGTTACACTTTTCACTTGACTATAAACACCTTTCAAACATTACAAATGATATTGTAGATAAGTTTAATAATTTAAATTATTTGAGCAGAAAAAATATACTACAAGGACAAGTTTTTTGGAAAATATCAAAAAAAATCAATAGTGTTTCAAAACTAAGCTTCGAAACCTTTAACAAACGTAATAAAAATCGATCTGATTTAAATCGAAATATTAAATCATTCCAAATAGATGAAAATATTTACTACTTTCCGTCAAAGAATCTTAATATTTCGTTTGAAAGTACTTATAAAAACCAGGTTAATGATGAAGCCGCAACTCCAATCCGTGTTCAAATTCATGACCTGATGTTAAATTTTAATTACTCATGGCTTACAAAAGGATATATAAACGGAAATATGACGTCAAGTACCGTACGCGTGCTTAAAAATGCAAATAAGATATATATTCCCAATGAACTAGCAGATGGAAAGAAGGAGGGTTTGAATTTATCGTGGTCACTTTCTGCCTCTTATAATTTTCTTCAGAATGTTACTGTTAATCTACAATATAATGGTCGAAAATTTATTATTGATTCAGATATTTTTCATTTGTTTCGTATGGAAATGAGACTCAACTTATGATACGATATATCTTTATTATATTTTTTATCTCACCCTTGCTATCTCAAGAATTTTTCCTACATAAATTTAACTCAAATGATTCACTTTTAACCTTAAATTTTTACCGTCACTTAGGAAAGGAAATAACAGAAGATATTATTCAAGCAGAAATTGATAAACGATTGGATATTGCAAATGAAATGGGATTTTGGTTTTTTTCCAGTCACATCACTGAATTTTCTGAATTTAAACGTAATGACTCACTCTTTGCAGATATTTCTGTAATTGTTGATCATAAGAATTCAAGTATCTTGGATACAATTTTATTCTTAAATGTTAAATCGACACCATATTCAACACTCTTAAGAGAAAGCCGTCTGCGTACAAAAGAGGTCATTTCTTACAAAAGCTTGAAGCGAGCCTCACAATATCTTAATCACTCAAACTATATTGACGAAGTAAAACGCTATCAAAGTTTTAGAATTGATTCAAATCATTTTGCTTTAGCCTTTGATCTTATCGAATTAAATACCTCATTTCTTAACGGAATTATTGGTTTTTCCCCCGCTCAAAAAAATAAAGCGGCTGAAATTACAACAGATATTGAAATAGAGTTTTCAAATATTGCAGGAAGTGGACGCTACATTCATTTTAATTGGGAAAAGAAATCTGCACGAACGCAACTGATTAAACTTGAATATCGTGAGCCATGGATTTTTGGTTTCCCTCTTCATCAAAATTTTTTGATTAAACAAATTCTTCAAGACAGCATTTATTCGAAATGGCTTTTTTCTACTTCAAGTGAGTTTCCACTCAACGAATTTTTCTCTGTTCAAGCAAATATCTCATTTTCTACTATAACTCCTACTAATTTAATTCAAGCAAATGCATATAAATTGCCCGTTACAAGATTTAATGATAATGGTTTTAAAGTTAATTATATTAATTTAAACCGCCGTTTTAATCCACAATACGGATTAAAAGCATCTCTTGAATTTTCACACCGCTCTCAAGAGCTTATTCGCCCACAATCAATTATCGATAGGTATAAATTGAAAAAACAATCATCTAAGAATCTGATTAAATTTGATCTATCTTGGTATTATCCTCTATTTAAGCAACATGTTTTTCTATTGAAAACGAATCATCTATATAAGAATTTAGATATCTTATACGAGACCGATTTTGTTTACTTTGGGGGTGCAAAAAGTTTACGTGGATTTCGTGAGAATCAATTTAAAACGATTCAATTACATCAATTTGCTTTCGAATATCGTATTTTACTTGGTGAGAAATCCCGTCTTTCCTTTTTTCTTGATCATGCAAAATATAAATCCAGATTCGACAATAATATCCACAGCTTAAGCGCTCTAGGAGTGGGGATTCGTTTTGAAACAAAAGTTGGTATTCTTGGAGTTGATTATGCTTTTGAAAGTGACCAACCATTCAAAAATGCGCTTATTCATGTCGGTTTATATGGAACAATTGACTAAACCTTCCAAAAATTCATAGTCTTTTCTTTATGGAACAACGATTCCTGAGGTTTTGACTCACAACGAGGTATTTATTTTATTTCGACTCCTCCAAAAACAACAACACCCTTGATAACAAGTGTTTTTGCATCTGCCACCGATTCTGCTGTGGGTCGTCTCGTATCTTCAATGCCGCCAAATATTGGAACAACGTTCATTACAACATTCCAATCGGTGGGAACATAAAAATCAATGCCACCAAACATAACCGTCACATGAATCGAAACACTATCATTCATGAATTTTGCGGATCTTAAATCAATTTCTCCTCCTCCAAAAACGGATATGGTTTGACCACCTTTAAAATTATGTGTATCAAAGGATAGTTTCGAGCCACCAAAAACATTCGTAATATTGAGAAAATCTCTATCATCTACCCTATCTCTTTTACTGTAAGCCTGCCGATTTTCAAAAATAATGTATATACCAAATAAAATTAAAGTAATTGGCCAAAAATTATCAGAAATAACATAGGGTAATAAATCGAAATTTCGCATGAGCAGAAAAACACCAATGAAAACCAAAATACTAGGAAGCGCTATATCCCCCTGAAATTGACGAAACTTATTAATGCCCCAAAAAATAAATATTAATGGCCATAGTTCCCAAAAATTTTCGAAATCTAAATAATAAATTTCATCCACGATGAAATAAATACCGAAAGCGATAAGTACAATTCCAAACCATGGAAAGGGTTTTTTAGATTCGCTCATGAGTGCCTCCATTTATATGGTCTAAGTATGTTGTGCCGAAATGTACGCCTTAAAAAAATAAAAGTTACCTTTTTTCTTATTTCAAATAAAAAAAGCCCATCATTCGTCCAGATTTTATTCCATCACGACGATACGAAAAATATTGATCTTTATCCCCGTAAGTACATTGAGAATCTATTCTAATGTCTTTTACACCATTATTTCTTAATTCATCGAATAAGTATCGTTTCATATCAAACAACCATTTTTTGCCCTCTATCGCAACAAAATACTTCGCATGAAACTGTTTAAAAACATCTTCTCCGACTTCAAAATATCGTTTCGAAATACAGGGTGATATCGTCGCTTTTATTAATTGCGCTTCTGCTGAAAATGTTTCTTCCATTTTTTGTAAGGTCTTTGTAAGGATTTTCTTTTGACTACCACGCCACCCCGCGTGCACCAATCCAATTACCTGCTTTCTTTCATCATACAAATAGACACAGGCACAATCCGCAACTTGAATACTTAGAGGTAAATTTTTACACTTTGTAATAAGTGCATCGCTTCGTGTGTATATCTTTGGCGAGTCCACAATGGAAATAGTATCACTATGGCATTGATCTGCATAAGCGATCGAATTTTCGCTAAAATCAAAATGAGTCCATATTCTTCTTCTGTTTTCTTCAACATTTTTGCAATCATCACCCGTGGAAAAAGCTAGATTCAACGAATCAAAAGGCTTAGAACTAATTCCATCCGTCCGATTTGTAAAAATCGCAAGAACTGATTCTGATTTTTCAAAATATCTTTTATACATCTCTACTTTCACGTATCATTCCATGAAAGATATATGAGAGCATATAAAAATGGTAGGTGCTTTATTTTTAGTTTCTGTTCCAATTGGGAATCTCCAAGATATTACTTTACGCGCTTTAGATCTTTTAAGAACGACCGATCTTGTTGTTTGCGAAGAATTGAAAGTTGGACGAAAACTTATGGCTTTTTATAAAATTAAAAATGAACTAGCAAACTTAAATGAGCATAACTCAAAAGACGCGTCTAAAGAAATTATTTCCTTACTAAAGTCCGGAAAAAATATTGCCTTAATATCCGATGCCGGAACACCAGTATTTTCCGATCCGGGTTATGATTTAGTTCAACTATGCTTTAAACATAAAATTAAGGTAAGCTCTGCACCCGGTCCTTCTTCCTTGATGCCCGCTTTAATTCTATCTGGCTTTTCTCTAAAAGAATTTCACTATTTGGGTTGGTTACCTAGAAAAACCGAAGAACGAATCAAAAAAATAAAAACGCTTAGAAATTGCCGTCACACAACAATTATTATGGAAACTCCTTATCGCTTAAATTCTTTAATTAATCTTCTTTATGAGCAACTTGACAAAAATCAAATGATTGCATTATGCATGGATTTAACAAAAGATGAGGAAGAAATCATACGAGGAACTCTTGTCAATGTCTGGAACAAAATCAAAACGATCAAAATGAAACGTGAATTTGTACTCATTTTAAATGGAAACAAACATTAATATAAAAGTATTTCGCAATGAAGAGCTTTTCTTTATATTATCAATTTATTTGAATGAAAAGCATGAATCACATTGATGAGCTAATCCGATACGCATTCTTAGCAAGAGAAAAAGCCCAAGCGATATATTCTAATTTTAAAGTTGGTGCCGTAGTACGTACCAACAATGGAAAAATTTTCACTGGTTCAAATATTGAATCTTCTTCTTACGGATTAACAATTTGTGCCGAACGAGTTGCGATTTTTAAAGCAATTTCAGAAGGTGAATTAGATATTAAAGATATTGTGGTGCTTGCAAATACAAAAAAAGTCGTTAGTCCGTGTGGCGCGTGCAGGCAAATTATGATTGACTATGCTAAAAATGCTACGGTTTATTTGGTAAATTTAGATGGTAAGCGAGAGATAACAAATTCGAAAAAACTCCTTCCAAATTTTTTTAGTAAGGAAAATCTTTTATGAGCACCAAGAACAAAATCATCGTCGGTATTGCCGGAGCATCTGCGTCAGGAAAAACTTTAGTCGCAAAAACAATTTGTAATGAGTTGGAATCTACAAAAGCACTTATGATTCCGGAAGATTCTTACTATAAAGATATCAATCATTTGCCTTTTTCTGTTCGCGAAAAAACAAACTACGATCATCCTGAGGCATTTGATCACGATCTTTGCTATGAACAATTGAAAGACCTAAAAAATGGGGAAGCTATAAATCTTCCCAGTTACGACTATGAAACTCATTCTCGAAAAAATTCCACCGTAAGAATTTCGCCTGTATGTATTATTATCCTAGAAGGTATTTTGATTTTTAGCGATGAGAAGCTAAGAAATTTAATGGATATAAAAATATTTATTGATACTCCACTTGATACCTGCTTAGTGAGACGCATTAGGCGTGATATTAAAGAGCGTGGCAGAACTCTAAGTACCGTATTAGACCAATATATGGAAACTGTACGCCCCATGTATCTTCAATTTATTGAGCCTTCAAAGCGCTATGCAGATATTATTATTCCTCGCGGTGGTAAAAATCGAGTTGCTATTGAGATGATTAAAGCAAAATTTAATGAAATAGCGGTGATATAGTGTATTTCCCTCGTACTCTACAAGAATTTTGAATTTAAATTGGATATGATTTATTTTGACTCGTGCAGAAACTTATCATTCCCGTTTGCACCGATTAGGAAAATGATTGTTCATAAGATATAATATGCTGTAAACTATTTTTTATGGATACCAATTATGTATAGTGTTTTAACAGAAAAACAAGGCTGGATCGAAGTTGTATGCGGTAGTATGTACTCTGGAAAATCCGAGGAGCTAATGCGTCGCTTAAAACGTGCACGTATCGCAAAACTAAAGGTAGAAATATTTAAGCCTGTGGTTGATACACGCTATTTTAAGGAATACATCGTTTCGCACGATCAGAATAAAATGGGTGCACATTTAATTGAAGATCCGACGGATATTCTTAAAATTGCAAAAAATGCAGATGTTATTGGAATTGATGAAACTCAATTCTTGGGTGAAAAAATTATTTCAGTTGTAAGCAAATTAGCCATTGCTGGAAAACGCGTTATTCTTGCGGGACTAGATATGGATTACTTGGGAAAACCATTTTATCCCATGCCTGAATTACTAGCAATTGCAGAAAATATTACTAAATTGCACGCCATATGCTCAAGTTGCGGAAACCCCGCCTTATATTCACATCGTACAAGCAATGAAAAAAGTTTAATCGCTATTGGAGCGAACGAAAAATATGAAGCACGATGCCGAAATCATTTTCATCACTTAAACGAGGAGGACTAGTAAATGGCTATTTTAAATGGTCTAATTGGCATAGTTGTAATTTTAGGAACAGCATATTTCTTTTCTGTAAATCGGACTAAGATAAACTGGAAAACAGTACAATTCGGCTTGTTATTACAATTATTCTTGGTTGTTATTCTACTTGTGGATACAACGATATGGTTTGGATTTAATATTTTTTTCCCTTTTAAGCTTATTATTGATTTTTTTGCAAAATTCTTTGTCACTGTGATCAGTTTTACCATGGATGGGGCTAAAATGATTTTTGGACCATTGGCTGATCACAGCCAAATGTTAAAAGTCTTTCCAAATTCAGGTGGTTTTGTTTTTGCTTTTATGGCATTGACAACAATCATATTTTTTGGTTCACTGATGGCCATTCTATATCACTTAGGTGTGATGCAATTCGTTATTTCAATTATTGCAAAAATAATGATGAAAATTCTAGGCATTTCGGGATCCGAAGCAATTTCTGTCGCTGCAAATGTATTTATCGGACAAACAGAAGCTCCTCTAGTTATAAAACCTTATGTTGAAAAAATGACAAAGTCTGAACTTCTAACACTTATGATCGGGGGAATGGCTACAATTGCTGGTGGTGTGATGGCTGTTTATGTCGGTATTTTAGGAGGACCAAATGAAGCCGATCAGATTGCTGTGGCAACAAGACTTCTAACCGCTTCGTTTATGGCTGCTCCTGCGACAATTGTAATTGCAAAGATGCTGGTTCCGGAGACTGAAGACTCACTTACTTACGGAAAAGTGAAAATGGAAGTGGAAAAAACGGCTTCTAATGTTGTAGAAGCCGCTGCAAACGGAGCTTCAGATGGAATGTATCTAGCTTTAAATGTAGCTGCTATGTTATTAGCTTTTACGGGTATCATTTATATGTTAAATGCTGGCTCGAGTTGGTTGTTAACTGATTTATTTGGATTAACTATTGATGGAAAAGCCATTGATTTATCAACCTTAGTTGGCTATGCCTTTAGCATTATTGGCTTGATTATTGGTGTCAGCATAAATGATGTCGTGGCTTTTGGAGGAATGCTCGGACAAAAACTCATTTTAAATGAATTTTTTGCTTATTTAACGTTGAGTCAAATTCAAAGCACACTGGAAGCAAAAACCGTTTTTTTATCCACTTTTGCTTTTTGTGGATTCGCAAATTTCTCTTCCATTGCAATTCAAATTGGAGGTATTGGCGGTATTGCTCCATCAAGACGCGCTGATATTGCCACTTTTGGCATTCGTGCAGTCTTTGGCGGTACCCTAGCGACTTTAATGACAGCCTCTATCGCCGGTATCTTCTTTTTGGGCTAGAGCCGTTTCGAATAATTGCTATGAGCTCAATAAGCGCATAGATACCAAAAAGTAAAACCGCTGCTTTAACTATAAAAAAGAATATTCCGAAAGTTAGTGGAATAATGATAAACCAAAGTATTAAGATGAGTAAAACCGTTGCAATTAATTTTGTCATATAATTTCTCCTTCTTTTAATAAGATATACGGGAAAAAGATTAAAAGTTACTGTAAAAATACAACATTAATGTAGAAAATTAGTATCCCTTCTATTATTACAAAGGCACGATACCTATTTTTGAACTTTGGTGGCATAGATGAGAATAAAAGTGTTGCTTTCGTCCCAAAAGATAATTAATGTGAGGGAGTTATTTTACGAGTATCTTAATGTTCA